>SJYA01003046.1:1893154-1910797 GCA_006410615.1 Neotragus moschatus
TTTTTTCCCCCTAAACTTGTTAAGGATGACCATTAAACTCCACTTTCCTCTGACAACAGTGATTTAGATGGTAACCAAAAATGCATGAAAATAAATTGTCTGTCCTGTCTCTCCCTTCTCTTTATGCTCACTTTATTTATGGTGGTCGTAACTCTGCAACCAATAAAGAGAGGCAGTGAATACTGTGTGAATGCAACAAAGTCAACATTAACTAATAAAGGCAGGCCTTCTCAGACAGTAACAAAGTTACTAGCAAGCCTCAGGTTCTTGAGAAAATAGCACATAAATCCACTCCAACATTTCAATGAGAATCTGTGCTAACTACTGAATTTAACTAATTTGTATTTTTAAATAGAAAAGAAAGTGAAAGTTGCTCAGTAGTGTCAGAATTACTGTAGTGGGTAGCCTTTCTCTTCTCCAGGGGATCCTCTCAGCCTAGGGATTGAACCCAGATCTCCCGCATTGCAGGCAGATTGTTTACCAGCTGAGCTACAAGAGAAGCCCAAGAGTACTGGAGCAGGTAGCCTATCCCTTCTCCAGCGTATCTTCCGGACCCAGGAATCGAACCAGGGCCCCCTGCACTGCAGGTGGATTCTTCACCATCTGAGCTATCAGGGAGCCCTTTTTAAAAAACAAAAACAAAAATAGATGAGTGAACAAATCAACATGTGGAAATTCATTTTAAATGTCATACAAGATGCCCAAAATCATTATGCTTAATGTACGGGTCTATTCAGAAGGGATGATTTTTACAGGCAAGGATGATCAAACTGACTTTTCAAAACAAGAATATAATCAAAACAAATCTGGTCTAAAAAATAGCAAACAGAAAATTTTAAATTATTGTTCCTGCATATATTATACTATACTTGTATTCTAAAATAATATAATATGAAACATCTCAGAAAATCATTTCTCTGGGTAAATATTTTCTTTATAATATTTCTTCTAAAAATAAGGTTATATTTAAAATAATTCCTGTGATATGGTTGAATGTTATAGAAAATCTCAGAATTATACCAAAAAAAAATAAAAATTTTGCCTAAATAAGAACAGAGTCTTTTCTGTGCTTCATTATTTCCTGTGGGAACACGGTGTCACTCACTCCTCAAATTAGGATGTTCCCTGCACAAAAAATCACACTTCTATATACTGACAATGAACACGTCAGTACTAAACCAAAACTTAAAACACAGTATTACAATCACTTCAAAGAAATAAAAACACATATAAACTGAAAAATATATGTAAAAGATTTTGTATGGCAAAAATTATAAAATATTGATGAAAGACAACACAGAAGACAGAAATAAAAGGTAATTTATTACTACTGTCTATTTTTTAGTTTAGGTAAATTCTGCATAAACAGCACATAAAACTCACATTTAACAGGACTATTTACTTTCCTGGGCAATCATCAGTAGGGGCTTGAAGTCTAGGTTCCAAATGGCTTGGGTGTGAATTGCAGTGTTCAGTGCTTCTCACTTCTGAGACTGCTAAAACTTCAATTTTCCTTATTCCAAAATGATACTTCTGCTCAGTCAAAGACATTTGGTCCAAATAACCATGGAGAAACCATGTGAGCAACCACTAAAGTAATCCTTGAAATCTCAACTATCTCCTTGAAAGCAAATTTCAGGTATATAACAATTGTGTAACTACCCTCCTTATTGGGGCTTCCCTGGTGGCTCAGTGGTAGAGTCAGTCTGCCAATGCAGGAGAGGCAGGTTTCATCCCTGGGTGGGAAGATCTCCTGTAAAAGGAAATGGCAACCCAGTCCAGTATTCTTGCCTGGGAAACCTCACGGACAGAGGAGCCTGGGGGCTACAGTCTATGGGAGAGCAAAAGAATCAGACATGACCTAGCAACCAAACAATAACAACCTTCTTATTAGCCATACATCAAAAACTAGGTCTGAAAATGGATGGCTTTAAACATTCTATTATTGATAAAAGATTATTTCTTTCACAAATACAAAGGTAAAATTCTTTAAAACGTCATCAGAATCAAAAGAATCCTAACTCACAGAACTCAAAAGCTAATGAGAAAAAAAAAAAATAGGACAGGTTATAAAGTCAAAAACAAAAATCACAACAACCTTTATGCATGATAGGATTGCTAAGGTTTACTGTAAAGACAGGACACTAAAGATAACAAAATTACATTTCTCAGCTCTTTAATGGATCGGGCCAATCACAGCTTGAACTACATTAAAAAGCAAAACAGGCAGATTTAGTTGCGAAAACCATTATTAGCTTTGTGGCTTCTGCTGCAGGTCCAGTCTCCTGAAATCACCAGGGAGAACATGTGGCCATAAGGAAATCTGAACTCTCTCCCATCTTTCCCAAACAGGGACAATGGCTGGCCTGGCTAGCTCCAGGTTAAAAATACACTCCAAAACATACTGACAAACCAGGACATATGTCCGGGGTATCTGCCATTGCAGCCACTGGCTGCAGAAACCAAGCTCCCGGGCACAGACACCATTCCCTGTCCCCCACTTCTTGATTACAGGAAATAAGCTTTATTCATGACCTTTCCTGAGTTCCAACCAGCAGGATCAAACAGCTGCTAGGGAAAGGAGGGTATGTGAAGGAAAGGGAGAACAGTCAAAAAGAACAGCAGTGCAGCCTTAGGGCAGGGTCTTGGTTCCCCTCAAGGGATATACCTAACAGGATCTTTGAGCTGCTTTGCAGATACTGAAACCCCCACCAGGTGGGAAAGTTAAGTGCATGCTGCCCACAAGCATAGCTGGAACCACACGGTTGAAGATGCTGACTCCCATTTATCTCACCACCAGCCAATCAGAGAATGTTCACAAGCTGATCACGCCTCTTTGAACCATTACTGGAAAACTCCTCACTACCCGCTCCAGGTTGGAACACAACAGTTCTGAGGGCATCAACCTGCTGTAGACCCATCTGCCTGGCAAACCAATAAATCTTTTCTACTTCACTCAAAACTGTCTTTGAGATTTAATTCGGCATTGAGGAACTAGGGCCAGATTTGACTTCAGTATGAACACTGGCAGGTTCCCCTAGAATTAAATGGTTGAGAGTGAGGGAATCCCTCAAAAGAAGTGGTGTCCACTGCAAAAAAAAAAAAAAAAAAGAGAGAGACAGAGAAACAGAGAGAGAGAAAAAGGAAGAACTACAGCAAAAATGGAGTGCTGAGCCAAAGACAGAACAGCCCTCTGCCTCATTCAGCAAAATCAAGTTCACTTTTTCAAAATGTGAACGTTCTCAAATTGTGTGTGCTTAGTCGCTCAGTTGTGTCCGACTCTTTGAGACTCGATGGGCTGTGGCCTGCCAGGCTACTCTGTCCACGGGGATTCTCCAGACAAGAATACTGGAATGGATTGCCACGCCCTCCTCCAAGGGCTTTTCCCAACCCAGGGATCAAACCGAGGTCTCACATTGCAGGTGGAGTCTTTACCAGGTGAGCTACTAGGGAATGTTTAAAAATCAATGAAATTAATACTTGACCCAGTAACAATCATGATACTGTCTACCCAGGCACAAAGGTGTTACCCCTGACGACATATCTGGAGCATCAGAATCCACCCACGAATCAATAAGCCATTCGAAAACCATGTGAGGAAGGACAAGGAACCCCGATAGTTCACAGAAGACTTTCTGTTGACACACACTGGCAAGACCCAGAACCCTTCTGCAAAAGGATTCAGAAGGAATAAGACAATGTTAAGTTCTACAAAGTAACTGTAACCATTCTTTCACTTACAGTTCCCTTTTCAGAGGTGGTGGCTCCACAGTTACACCCACAAATTCCCTGCTGCTTCTCCTTTGATGCTTCAAAAGGTGAAGTCTAAGTGCCCTCCCATCAAGAGCGGGCTTTATCTAGTAACTCACTGCTAAGGACCATAACAGAAGTAATGGTATGTGACTTCTGAAACTAAAAGATCTGACAGAGCCCTCCTTACCTGCTCCCATAGATCACACACTCTGCGGAAAGGAACTGCCACTGCTGTTAAGACACTCAAGCATCTCCAGGAAGCATGAGGGATTCTCCTAATAGCAACGTGAGTGGGCCATGTTCAAAGTGGGTTCTCCAGTCCCAGAAAAGCCTTCAGATGACTGGACAGTATCTTCAGAGCAACCTCATGAGAGATGCTAAGCCAGAACAACCTATGCTAAATTAGTCTGGAATTTCTGACCCAGAGAAACCATGAGACAGAAATATTTCTGCAATAAATAGTGTAATATGCACATCTTTCTCTCTTAANCCTGGAGAATCCCAGGGACGGGGGAGCCGGTCGCACAGAGTCGGACACGACTGAAGCGACTTAGCAGCAGCAGCAGCAGCAGCATACCCTACATGTGCTTCTGTGACATACTTTTATGCACTTAATATGTTTCTAGGATTCATGCACATGGTGCATGGCATTATTTTTCATTGCTGTATACTAATCTTCTGACTATATCACTGTTTATTGATTTTACTGTTCTTGGGATTTCCACAGTTTCTAATTCTTGCTCCATATACAATTCTGCTGCAGGCATTTTATCCAGGTCTCCTGGTGTACACATACAAGTGTTTCTCTAGGAGTGAAATTTGGGTTGTGTTGATTTCTTCTGTACAACAATGGGAATCAGCGAACGTGAGTCTGGTGAACTGAGGTGGATGAAACTAGAGTCTGTTATACAGAGTGAAGTAAGTCAGAAAGAGAAAAACAAATATTGTATGTTAACACACACACACAGACACACACACACATATATATATGAACTCTACAAAAATGGTACTGATGAACCTATTTGAAGCACAGGAATGGAGACACAGATGTAGAGGCAGAAGACTTCAACCAACCTTTGGGAGCAAGACTGAGGAAGCCCATATTTACCAAGTTCCTCAAGTGTATCAGTGCAGGAGACCCTGGTTTGATTCCTGGGTAGGAAAAATCCCCTGGAGAAAGGATAGTCTACAGTATTCTTGGGCTTCCCTGGTGGCTCAGCCGGTAAAGAATCCACCTGCAATGCAGGAGACCTGGGTTTAATCCCTGGGTTGGGAAGATCCCCTGGAGAAGGGACAAGCTACCCACTCCAGTATTCTGGCCTGGAGAATTCCATAGACTGTGTAGTCCATGGGGTTGAAAAGAATTGGACATGGCTGAGCAACTTTCACTTCAAGTGTATCAAATAAATAGTCAGGGAAGTCACATGTAGCACTTTGTTATCTCATGTAATCTCTATGACTACCCTTTGGCATAGTGTCTAGTCCCCATTTTGCAGGTGGGTAAACTGAGGGTCATACAGAGGTTGAGAAATTTCTTCAAGGGCACTGGCGTAGGTGGTAAAGGTGGGGTTTCCACCTTGCCTCATTATTCTCCTCATAGGTGATACTACTTGGCACGTGATTGGTGTTCAGAAAATATTTGTAAATAAACATAGGGAGGAAAAAGAATGAGGGATTGTGCTTAAAAACAGAACAAAAGAAAACCCAGACACTGACAGGCTCAAGAATCCAGCATGAATTTATCTGAGAGCTGCAATTCTCCCCCAAGCCCGGACCTGATCCTTGTAGCAGAGCTACAGCAGGTTGGAAGTTGCCGTGGCGTCTATGCTGGAGGGGAGGACCAGGACTCCGCACGGCCACCTGTCTTGGGTGAATCATCGTGGTCCTGACCTTCAGGATGACCTAGAGTGAAGCAGCAGGTGGCTGAGCAGACGGTGTCCTCTGTTAAGACAAGGCTCGGGCCATTCTGTGCTTGCTCAGGAAGCCCCCAGATGTGAGGCTTGCCCTCTCTTTTTCACTGCAGGATTTCAAAGAGAATTATAAAGAGGAATCTCTAATCCACGCAAGCCCTGGGGAAGAGGCCATCTTTTCACCAGGTGGGGAGAGGCTGGTTCATTGTGGAAGCTGTAAATCAGGGGACTGGGTACTCCAGGCCAGCCCAGTGATCCTCAGGACTTGAGAGCTTGAACATGGGCCTGGAGTCCAGCTGCAGCCCTCATCACAGTGTGATTCTGGGCCTCACCTGAGGTCTTTGGAAGCTGGGAATGAGGCCCAGGCTCTGGGCCCAGATGCCCCCACCCTTTTGGTACCTGAAAATCCATCCCTAAGGATTGCTATCGTTCCTCAGAGCTCAACACCCAGCTCCCACAGCCAATTAGAAAAAAAAAAACACCAAGGGAGCAAACAAAGTAAGGCTGTTGCAAAAAATTATATTTATGGAAGCAGTTGTGGAAAGGAACACTAATTTCTTTAAAAGAATTGGACTAATTTTAAAACACGGATTTATGGTAAGGGCTCCATGATCAGCCTACATTACTGCTTGAAAGAAAAAGAGCATTTAATAATAATAAATATGTGTTTATAAATATGTGTGTGTATATACAGGACTTCCCTGGTGTCTCAGGCAGTAAAGAATTTGCCTGCAATGCAGGAGACCAGGGTTTGATCCTTGGGTCAGGATACATATTTTGCAATACATGATTTTTAAAATGTCATGCCTTTATTCTTGACCAAGGTAAATTCTAGACTTTACCAAGGTAAAGCCTGCCTTGGCTTCCTTAGATTATAATGCATTGTTCTTGTCACCTTCACATATGAATGGGTATTAATATATTTTTATGTACTATAGTTTAATATTTATATACACTACTTTATATTTACTATACTTACATAAAATATGCAATAACTTTATATTTTTATAGTCTGTGTTTTAATATATTTTATTACATTTATATATTTTATATCATGTAAATATGCAATTATACAATTACCTTCATAATTGATACATAAATTTAAGATACAGATATAAATTACTGTATATTATATATACTTTTATAGGCTTCCCTTGTAGCTCAGTTGGTAAAGAATATGCCTGCAATGCAGGACAGACCTTGGTTCAGTTCCTGGGTCAGGAAGATCCCCTGGAGAAGGAAGTGGCAACCCACTCCAGTATTCTTGCCTGGAGAATCCCATGGACAGAGGAGCCTGGCAGGCCACAGTCCAAGGCGTCGCAAGAGTTGGACACGACTTAGCGACTAAACCGCCGTATATACTTTTATAGTCTACATATAAATATGTGAATATAATATTTGAACTTTCTATATTTATACTTTCATAATTTATTTATAGAGGGCTTCCCAGGTGGCTCAGTGGTAAAGAATCTGCCTGCTGATGCAGGGTATGTGGGTTAGATCCCTGAGTTGGGAAGATCCCCTGGAGAAGGAAATGGCACTCGCTCCAGTATTCTTGCCTGGAAAATCCCAAGGACAGAGGAGCCTAGCAGGCTACAGATCCATGGGGTCTCAAGAGTTGCAGATGACTCAGTGACTCAATAACAACAGCAAATTTATTTGTAAGTATATAAATAGAATATCAAAATTTTAAATATTTTATACATATTTAAATATGTATCAGTGTATACTGCGAATGAGTGCACCTTGGCATATAAAGGGAGAGTGGGGCCATCAATGTTAACAAAGCTCCCATGAAAACAAAGGTAGGTGATTAAAAATAAGTGTGGGTTTCCCCCTCCTGCTGGGAGATAGCAAATCTCCCAGAAAGCCCAGGTACAGCCTCTGAGCTCGTCTCACTGCATATCGGTCTTACGAGTCTCCTAAAGCTGCAGGCTTGTTAATCTAGAAGCCTGTACAGATGGACTAACTGAAGCTTTAGTCATTATACTTAATTGGGCGAGTGGCCCTCAGAGCTGTCTATAAACTGTGTGTTCACAGTGAGGTAATTAATAACGCCACTTCCTTTCGGGAGACATATCATTAGCCATTATTTCTAGAAACATGACATTGATCTCTTTATTCAGAGAGGTAATTGCAGGTTTCTGAAAAGAGTGTATGGTTTACCCAACAATTCCCCACAAATGACATCATCTCTGAATAGTAAAACCCACAAAATCTGTCATTTTGAATCCATAGTTGGGATTTTGTTCCCTAGGTGAAAAAAAAAGATTCTGGGGAAAAAAAAAACATAATAAACTATTTTGGTATGGAAATAAGAGTGAAAGATAAGATTTGTTTTTTTTTAGATAGTAATGCTTTCTGTATCAGGCTGGTTGAGGGGTTGAGTTTGTGCCTGTCAGGATAAGAGCAAGAAGGGAAAGTAATGATAAAAATTTTTTAAGGTTTATAACTACCTTTAGACAATAGTGTTCTTATTGTGTCTTACAACATGCTCATGGATGAATTAATTTCATTCTTAACATGTAAAAGCCATGCATTCAAAAAGCCAACTTAACATTTCAAGGAGGTAGGAAAATGCAACACAGAACACGACATTTTGCATTGATTGGATTTCACACTGTAGAGCAAGAATTATACGAGAATTTCAGAATTATTTTTGCTCAAGCCTGTTGCTGACTAAACCATCAACAACCATACTGTCAGTGTCCAGGTTAAATTGAAAAAAAAAAAAAAGAGAATTAACTTGCCACATTTCACTTTTTAGGGACTTAATGGGGTAGTGGTAGAATTAAGGAAAAACAAGACCTTTATTCATTTGGATTCTTTTCTTGACAGTTTCAAATCCTTGCCTGGTGTTTAGAACAACCTGAGTCCACTTGAGAAAGAAGAGTTTAGCAAATTACAAAGTAGCTTATTTAAGGGGGTTCCATGGTAGCTCAGTGGTAAAGAACCCTCCTGCCAGTGTAGGAGACACGAGTTTGATCCCTGATCTAGGAAGATCCCCTGGAGAACGAAAAGGCAACAACTCCAGTCTTCTTGCCTGGGAAATTTCATTGATAGAGGCAACTGGTGGGATCACAAAGAGATCACAAGAGTTGATGTGACTTAGCAACTAACAACAACAAAAGCTTATTTAAATCACCTGCAAGATAATCTTCTTCCAAAGTCTTTGGCAATTTTACGCTGTGAACCTTTCAAATGTTGATAATTTTTTCAAACTATGATTTTCCCAAAGCATCTTTCTTTTTATAAACTTGTTCAGCACCAAGTTCTCTGCTTTTTCAGGTCTAATTCTAAATGGAAATCCTAAAACCGCTGGTTTTGCCATACATCAGCATTTTTCAAGGATACTAAAGGGAACATCAAAAGTACAAAGTGCTGTGAATAAATATGGAACATGGTACATTTTCTCTTCTTTTGCAAACTGCTGTGTATATTAGAATATTAAAGGCCCTGAGAAGGCCTGTAGTGAAGGAAGCTCCTAAGCTTTGTTTACCTGGAGGATGTTTTTTAAGCTGTCTACCTTTTTAACTTTTCTGTTCTTTTAAAATGTTTGTAATAATGGGTTAAAGTAAAGATGGTTTTATTTCTTTCCCCCCATAATACCTATTAATATCCTGCAGAGTTAGTATTTCTTAAGACTTCATAGGACACATTGTTCTAAGTGACTCCATTTAAGCTATTTGTTGAGTTTCTGTTCTTTTCAAATAAACATCAGACTCACCCGAATGTGGATTTAGTGATTAAATATGAAAACTTTAAATTTGGAAACCATTGAACATCACAGGTATGAATTTATTTCTCAGATATAAACTAATTTTCATTGTTCATCAAAGCTGGTTAGGATGATATTGACAAGGCTGGATTTTCACTCAGCCTAAAAATAAAAGAGAAAAGATGTTTTTCATCTGTTTAGTTTTAATCAGCACAACATTTATGTTCCCAGAAATAAATTCAAAATTTTAAGAGAAACTTAGTGAAAGAAAATCTCTCTTNGATATAAACTAATTTTCATTGTTCATCAAAGCTGGTTAGGATGATATTGACAAGGCTGGATTTTCACTCAGCCTAAAAATAAAAGAGAAAAGATGTTTTTCATCTGTTTAGTTTTAATCAGCACAACATTTATGTTCCCAGAAATAAATTCAAAATTTTAAGAGAAACTTGGTGAAAGAAAATCTCTCTTAAGTCTTAGGTTCAAATACATGATAAAATTAAAAATGATGTTCAAATACCACAATAATGATTTTTTTTTATTATATAAATTTTTTTTTATTTTTTATTTTTTTCCATCTCAGGTGTACACGAGTTCCCAATCTGGAATAATGATTTTATAGATAACAATTTTATAGATAAAATAATGATTTTAAAGATAATCATAAAATGTCATTTAACGTCTCAATACCAAACAGATAGATTTTGGATTCAAAAAATTCGGCATTTTAGGGTTTGGAGAATTGAAGAGGGTATTTACAGCTTATGGGTCTTAAAGACATAATCTCTTGATGAATTTGGTTAACATTATTAAAAGCTACATATTAAATATCTATGCTTTATTTAATATGTGAAGTTTATTAGCACGGTTGTCTGTTGGATTTTATTTTTAACCTGGCAGGAGCATATGCATTTTAATCTAAATTTAATCTAAATGCTCAAATTTATCTTCAAATGCTCTACTGAGCTAATTATGCAGACATATCTCTGCTAATGCAGCAAACAACTCTATCCAAGATGTACTTTGGATGCCTAATTATTCATAAGATTTAAAAATCCTTTGATTAAAACAAATCACTCCCATTGAGAATCAAACCATCTATTTCCCTCTCCCAAATTCATCTTGGCATATCCTTGTTCATTTTATTTGCCAGCAGTAGGAATTTTCCCAGGGGGATGGGAGCACCCTGGAACGGAGGCCTGGGGATGGGTGCCATGAAGGTTTCTCTGAAGGGCATCCTTCTAGGGTTTATTAATTTTAGGGATATTAAAATGTACTGATTAATCTAATGCTTTCCTAATGTTTTAGATTATTCTATGTGTGGCAGATAAACAATGGAAAGTCTTCTAAGGGGTATTTAAGTTAAGCAAATAAATTCTGGCTACGTCAAGTTAGTGGATCAAGATGTTTTTGTCTTTCCTGCCTTGCCGGGTCTGATAAAATCAGAAACTTCTCTACCTCTTTGGATTTTTTTAGTAGGAAAGAAAGACCAGATTTAGGTCTGGATGCCTCTCCCTGGGCCCACTGAACCCGAACCAAGTGGCTGTGGATGGCGGAAACAAGAGTTTCTTTGTCATCTTCATTAATCAAACCCACCAAGCCAGATGAATGGGAGGCATTTTTTAAAGTAAAATAATTCACTGGAATTTGGATGTGTTTCTCTTTAAATAGTTTGATGAGCCCCAAGACTAAGGACTTGTCAAACACCTGGCATTAACCCTGTGCTGCTGACCGAGGGAAAGGCAAAGGGATGCGCAGGCGGAATGAGCTGAATGGGAGGCCTTTTCGGCACAGCCTGTGCTCCAGATGAAAAGAATCATTACCACAGTGATACTTCTAATTATACTGTCATTAGGATATGTCTTCAGTTTGCTGTGGGGCCGGGAGCCTTGCCTTTAGACAACATGATCCAGGAGACGGGGAAAGTGGGAGGCCTGGAAGGCATCACTGGGTGCTCATGAGTCACATCCTCACATCATGGAACCCAAGAGTTTTCTTCCCACCTGGCCCATAAAGTGGGTCCAAACAAGCGACACATATGTTGCCGTAAGAAAACAGACCGGGAGGGGCTCTTGGCACAGCCACCGTGACCCACATCACACACGCCAACGCAATTCCATGCTCTTATGTCCCAAAGTTCCACTCAAGGTCAGCTGGTGGACATCTTGCTGACTGTGAATATTTAATATCAGTCTAACCAGCTCTGCACCACTGTAACAAAAGACACAGCAACTGTACTTCAATATTCCAAAGTCTAGTGTGTGTACATTGGAGAAGGAAATGGCAACCCACTCCAGTGTTCTTGCCTGGAGAATCCCAGAGACGGGGGAGCCTGGTGGGCTGCCGTCTATGGGGTCGCACAGAGTCGGACACGACTTAGGCGACTTAGCAGCAGCAGCAGCAGTGTGTTTACAAAAGCAAAACTGGGTACTGCAGAGTTAAGGGTGTAGGGAAGTGTGTCTGTCCACGGAAGAGTGCAGCTCCTAGCAGAAAGGTATGGGCTCTGGCGTTTGACGGACTTGGATCTGAATCCCAGCCTCTTAACTCGCTGGATCTTTGGCCTTCAATAGATGAGAAGTTTTAAGCAGATTTCCTCATCTGTAAAACGGGGATGCATTATAGTACTTACCTCACAGGGCTATTTGGAGGAATATATGACAATTCATATACACTGCTAAACGGTACTTAGGAAATGTGTAGCAAACACTTAAGGGGATGATTATAAAGTGATAGTTCTAAAAAATTTTTCTGAAAGTGAATGTACATTCTCTTGAAGAGATTACTCTATCAGCAGTCCTGATAGCCTTATGGTAATGAAATCTACTGATGGATTTCCTATTTCTGATGATAAAGGCTAAGTGACCTTCTGTAGATTTCAGCTGCAAAGGACCTAAAGAAGACTGGTTAGTGAACTGGATTCTTTAGTTTCTAAGTCTGCTTTGAATACCACAAGCTCCTGAAAACTGTTTTGGAATAGGCACCCAGTAAGACATATTTTCCTAATAAGATAATATGCTTTATGATAGTAACATTTGGATAGTGAGAATGATATTGTTAGGAAGAATCTTTGAATATTTGAGAGGGACTTTATTCTTCAGAATAATGAACCACAATGCCCCAGATGGGGTCATGGATTTTAGCATGAATAAATCCAATTCTGTTGACATCTTTTAAAAATGGTGTTTGCCTCGTCTTCAGCTGGAGCTAAGATTCTCAAAAACATTTTACTTCATATATTCTTCATACATATAAATGGATTTAATGCATAGGATGAGAATTTGAACTATTGGGAAGAAAAGCACTATCATACTTTATTTCTATTTTTCTTAGAAAAGGAAACATATATATGTTTGTATTAAACAATAGTCTAGAGAAACCACAATTTAAGCTATTTCAAAATAAGTCATTCTTGCATTTCACACCTAGAGAGTATGGATTTTTCATGACACTTAATCAGAAGTATATTCTGGAAGGATTTATTTTACTGACAAGTACCACTAAAGATCCACTATGGTGAGTGGTTTGGGGCTAGTACAAAGCAACCATGAAAGGGAGTGAGTGTTATCAGAGGACACATACACACACACACACACACACACACACACACACTCTCTCTCTCTCTTTATGCAAATTTTATGCAAAATACATGTGTGCAAATGTATGTTTATATATACATCTCAAACAGTTGTATAACTATATTTGTACACATTCCAGATAATTACTGACCACTAAAAAAATATTCAGTGTTTTTGTCATATATTTCTAACTCAATAGTGGGAGTTTCATTGGTGAAATTATTATTTTATTTAAGTCCTTACTATGATTATTTTAAAGTTTATACATCTTGAGGGTTTTGGTATCACAGTAAAGTCAAATTATTATGAACTCAGAAGGATCACTAAGTCCAGAAGCCAGTTAATTTCTACAGCCATTGTAAAGATGACATTGTATTGCTATGAATTTTAATTAAAATGGCAGACTTTGTTTAATCCTTTTATTAAAAAAAGCTCCCTACAAGGCAAGTAAAAAGTTTATGCAAGAAAGCAGTTAATTTTTTAGATGTTTTAATGTTTTTTTCTGTTCAAATCTCATAAACGAAGCCTTCCATCAGTCTATTTTTTCCTTAGAAGGCAATTTTCCACCTATTTGGTATAAAAAGTAGAGCCTGGAATTTGCTTTAAGTATAATTAGGGCCCTAAAATGTATGGTTCGCCTCTGAAAACTATATCTCCGAGCTCTCTTGCAATACAAGTTAATTAACTGGATTTAGATATTTGCAAGATGATATATTTAATGGGATTACTGCTCATATAATGTTCTCAGTGACTGATTTGCAATCTAAGCTCACAGAACCGAGTGCTGAATTTCCAGCTCTTTGAGAGTTAATGTTGTGTTAAAGAAAAGTACAATTTGAACCTCATTGTTCATGAATAGGTGAGTTATTCCCGTGAAATGGAGCTGGGCCCTACAAGGGCTGCAGTGGGCAGATGCGTGATCAGGAGCTCAGAAACCATTACATTCCAGCCACTGCCCCAGGTAGCTGGATCCCCACACCTGAACTCCTGACAAGTTCAAGGCAATTGTGTGTCCATCAAAATATAATGGCCCATTATTCACTGTCTGTCTTCCAAGTGGGATCAATTAGATGCTTCTGCTCCACAGGCTTAAAGATAAACACCTATGTTTTGGTTGGTTGAGAGTTAAAATGAAACCATACATAACCATTCTGCATCCTTAGACCTGACCATTGTGAGCTCTGAGTGTTCTAAATCCACCTTTCAAAGCAATCATTCAAAATATTTGTGATGATTTTAGCAGACTAGGCGGAAAGGTAAGGAATAATTTACTCTGAGGGAAGATCAGTAGAAAAGTGTCAGCCTTCCAAGAAAACCACAGTCTTTTCCTAGTCTTGTCTGCCTTTGTCTTACTCTCTCCTTTTTGTTAAGCAAATATATTTCTGTCCATCAGTTGGGCTCCCTCTAATGTTATAGCTTCAGTCACTGAACATGATAGCACTAATGAATGTAATTTAAATCTTTCTGATCAGTGGACTACATAAAAATAGCATTTTAACTAAAATGTTGAAACTTTTATTAAATGTATAAATATTAGCTCAGTCAAATGACTCTTAAGAGAAAATGTAAATCCTCCCTTGGTTGGAAGGCTACATTATAACGCATCCAGTTTCTCGTGTTCATTGAAACTTTGTGCATGAACCGTCCTTTGTATTTGACCTAATGAGATCATTTCCAGAGATCCAGAAGTAAAGTCTGTGCCTTGTACCCCAGCTTCTAGATCACCACTGAACTCTCTGAAGCCAAAGGCTGACTTTAAAAGGAAGTGTCTTTCCCTAATATAGACATGCCAGTTTCCCTTTGTTTTTAGCCAAGTAACTCCTCAGGGTGAGCTGTTAGGCAAAAATGAAAGTATAATTTGAATATGGGGGGGAATTTCAGAAACTTGAATCACCGGTGTAAAGCAGAGAGGTCATTTGATCTAAGTTCACTTTATGGATAAGAAGGCTGTAATCCAAAGAGGTCAGGTTCTTTGTTGGATGGTCCAGGCTAAAGGGGAGGTGTATAAAGAAGGGAAGGAGTCTGACTTCTACTCTTCTTTCTTCTTGAATACTCTACAATGTAGAAGAAGCTCACGGGTATGTACTCAAATAATTCCTTTCTGTAAACCTGCTTTTGTTGTTGTTCAGCTGCTAAGTCATGTCCAACTCTTTGTGACCCCCATGGACTCTAGCATGCCAGGCTCCGTGGCGGTCTCCTGGCAAGAATAGTGGAGTGGGTTGCCATTTCCTTTTCTCGGGGAACCTCCTAAACCAGAGATCGAAGCTATGTCTTCTGTATTGGCAGGCAGATTCTTTATCCCTGAGCCACCAGGGAAGCCTGCTAAACTAGACCCCTGTAAATGGGCAATCCCTTCTCCAGCCATGGTTGGGGACACCTGGCTTAGCTCATACCCCAGCAGTCCTTGCTCTGAGGGCTCCTAACTTGTTGGGGTACACACCCACCCCTACCCCTGATCCCTCCCCCTTGTCTTCTAATTTGTCCAGCAGCTTAGGGATTTTCTAAGCCCCATGAGCCTTCTTTCTCAATCTGCCTAAGCTGAGACATTGCCGCTTTTCTGTATTTTCATGTGTTTTAGCTCTGGAGGTTCATGGAGAGAACTATTTTCCTACCTTATTGAACTTTTCCGAAGTCAAGGGAGTTGGATTCAGCCTCCCAGCCCTTTTCACCTCATTAACCTCTACCCTTCCTACAGATCTCGGCTCATTCTCAAGCCTTTCCTGACCTTCACAACCAGGTTAATCCCACCAGCGCAGGTTTCCATCATATCATGCATTTTTCTGTGCAGCACTTAACATAATTGGAATTTTATATGTGTTTGTGTGCTATTTCTAATATAACATTTTATTTTTTAATATAAATTTATTTATTTTAATTGGAGGTCAATTACTTTACAATATTGTATTGGTTTTGCCATATATCAACATGAATCTACCACAGGTATACACGTGTTCCCCATCCTGAAACCCCCTCCCTCCTCCCTCCCTGTACTATCCCTCTGGGTTGTCCCAGTGTACCAGCCCCAAGCATCCAGTATCCTGCATCGAACCTGGACTGGCGATTCATTTCATATATGATATTACACATGTTTCAATGCCATTCTCCCAAATCATCCCACCCTCTCCCTCTCCCACAGAGTCCAAAAGACTGTTCTATACATCTGTGTCTCTTTTGCTGTCTCGAATACAGTTATATTGTTTTATTTTGCAATAGTCACAATTGACAAGAATTTAGAAAATTTGTAATTGAGAATTCTTGCCTACTCTTCACCCAGGTTCCCTGCTAGCAACATCAATGATAATATCAGATATAAGACAGTATATTGTCAAAGCTGGGACTTGACGTGTATGGGGTGTGTGTGTGTGTGTGTGTGTGTGTGTTTGCATGCATGCTCAGTCACATCTGACTCTTTGCAACAACATGAACTGTAGCCCGCCACGCTCCTCTATCCATGACGGTAGTTTAGTCACTAAGTTGTGTCTGACTCTTGTGACCCCATGGACTGTAGCCTGCCAGGCTCCTCTCGCCATGGGATTCTCCAGGCAAGGACACTGGAGTGGGCTGTCATTTCCTTCTCCAGGGGATCTTCCCAACCCAGGAATCAAACCTGGGTGTCCTGCACTGGAAGCAGATTCTTTACTGACTCAACTACAAGGGAAGTCTCATGGGGTGCGATACTATTCATTCAGGTAAAAATCTTACTCAGATTTCAAGAGTATTGTATGCACGTGCACATGTTCTAAGTCGCTTCAGTCATCTCTGACGCTTAGTGACCCTATGAACTGGAGCCCTCCAGGCTCCTCTGTCCATGAGGATTCTCCAGGCAAGAATACTGGAGTAGGTTGCCATGCCCTCCTCTAGGGGATCTTCCCTACCCAGGGATCAAACCCATGTCTCTTCTATCTCCTGTATTGCCAGGCAGGTTCTTTACCACTAGTGCTACCTAGGAAGCCTACTGTGTGTGTGTAGATTTATGAAATTTTAGATTCTAGAAGCTCCAGCCACAATGCTACAGTCAGGATACAGAGCTATCCCTTCATCGCAAAGAAATTCCCTTTATCCCTGCACCCTTTCTCCAGCTCTAATCCCTGGTAACCACTGACTCGATGTTTATTACTGTAGTGTTATAACTTTGGGAATGTTTTGTGAATGGATTCATGCAGCCTGTAACTCTCTAAGAATGGCTTTTAACCCTCAGTACAATCCCTTCAAGTTGTTTGTGTTGATCAATCATTTGATACCTTTTACTAGAAGCTGGCTTAAAGCTCAACGTTCAGAAAACTAAGATCATGGCATCTGGTCCCATCACTTCATGGCAAATAGATGGGGAAACAATGGAAACAGTGTCCGAATTTATTTTTCTGGGCTCCAAAATCACTGCAGATGGTGATTGCAGCCATGAAATTAAAGACACTTACTCCTTGGAAGAAAAGTTATGACCGACCTAGATAGCATATTGAAAAGCAGAGACATTACTTTGCCAACAAAGGTCCGTCTAGTCAAGGCTATGGTTTTTCCAGTGGTCATGTATGGATGTGAGAATTGGACTGTGAAGAAAGCTGAGCACCGAAGAATTGATGCTTTTGAACTGTGGTGTTGGAGAAGACTCTTGAGAGTCCCTTGGGCTGCAAGGAGATCCAAATAGTCCATTCTGAAGGAGACCAGCCCTGGAATTTCTTTGGAAGGA
>SJYA01003046.1:1911342-1965293 GCA_006410615.1 Neotragus moschatus
ATTGAGAATTCTTGCCTACTCTTCACCCAGGTTCCCTGCTAGCAACATCAATGATAATATCAGATATAAGACAGTATATTGTCAAAGCTGGGACTTGACGTGTATGGGGTGTGTGTGTGTGTGTGTGTGTGTGTGTTTGCATGCATGCTCAGTCACATCTGACTCTTTGCAACAACATGAACTGTAGCCCGCCACGCTCCTCTATCCATGACGGTAGTTTAGTCACTAAGTTGTGTCTGACTCTTGTGACCCCATGGACTGTAGCCTGCCAGGCTCCTCTCGCCATGGGATTCTCCAGGCAAGGACACTGGAGTGGGCTGTCATTTCCTTCTCCAGGGGATCTTCCCAACCCAGGAATCAAACCTGGGTGTCCTGCACTGGAAGCAGATTCTTTACTGACTCAACTACAAGGGAAGTCTCATGGGGTGCGATACTATTCATTCAGGTAAAAATCTTACTCAGATTTCAAGAGTATTGTATGCACGTGCACATGTTCTAAGTCGCTTCAGTCATCTCTGACGCTTAGTGACCCTATGAACTGGAGCCCTCCAGGCTCCTCTGTCCATGAGGATTCTCCAGGCAAGAATACTGGAGTAGGTTGCCATGCCCTCCTCTAGGGGATCTTCCCTACCCAGGGATCAAACCCATGTCTCTTCTATCTCCTGTATTGCCAGGCAGGTTCTTTACCACTAGTGCTACCTAGGAAGCCTACTGTGTGTGTGTAGATTTATGAAATTTTAGATTCTAGAAGCTCCAGCCACAATGCTACAGTCAGGATACAGAGCTATCCCTTCATCGCAAAGAAATTCCCTTTATCCCTGCACCCTTTCTCCAGCTCTAATCCCTGGTAACCACTGACTCGATGTTTATTACTGTAGTGTTATAACTTTGGGAATGTTTTGTGAATGGATTCATGCAGCCTGTAACTCTCTAAGAATGGCTTTTAACCCTCAGTACAATCCCTTCAAGTTGTTTGTGTTGATCAATCATTTGATACCTTTTACTAGAAGCTGGCTTAAAGCTCAACGTTCAGAAAACTAAGATCATGGCATCTGGTCCCATCACTTCATGGCAAATAGATGGGGAAACAATGGAAACAGTGTCCGAATTTATTTTTCTGGGCTCCAAAATCACTGCAGATGGTGATTGCAGCCATGAAATTAAAGACACTTACTCCTTGGAAGAAAAGTTATGACCGACCTAGATAGCATATTGAAAAGCAGAGACATTACTTTGCCAACAAAGGTCCGTCTAGTCAAGGCTATGGTTTTTCCAGTGGTCATGTATGGATGTGAGAATTGGACTGTGAAGAAAGCTGAGCACCGAAGAATTGATGCTTTTGAACTGTGGTGTTGGAGAAGACTCTTGAGAGTCCCTTGGGCTGCAAGGAGATCCAAATAGTCCATTCTGAAGGAGACCAGCCCTGGAATTTCTTTGGAAGGACTGATGCTGAAGCTGAAACTTCAGTACTTTGGCCACCTCATGCGAAAAGTTGACTCATTGGAAAAGACTCTGATGCTGGGAGGGATTGGGGGCAGGAGGAGAAGGGGATGACAGAGGATGAGATGGCTGGATGGCATCACTGACTCGATGGGCGTGAGTCTGAGTGAACTCTGGGAGTTGGTGATGGACAGGGAGGCCTGGTGTGCTGTGATTCATGGGGTCGCAAAGAGTCAGACATGACTGAGTGACTGAACTGAACTGAACTGACTACTAATATTCCTTGATATGGATGTGCCACCATTTATTTATCCATTCACCTGTTCATGGATATTTGGGTTGTGTCCAAGTTGGGGTTGTTACTATAAAACTTCTATAAACATTAGCAGAGTGGTTTTTGCGTGAACATACATTTTCATTTCTCTTGAATAAATAGCCAGGAGGGTGACTGATAGGGTGTATGTTGTGTGTATGTTTATAAGAAACTGTTGAACTGTTTTCTAGCGAGGCTGTACCTTGTTACATCCCCACCAGCAATATAGGAGTATTATCTAGTTGTTTCACATAGTCATCGGCACTTGGTATCGCCAGAGTTTTTTTAATTTTAGCAATTCTAATAGGTGTGGAGTTGTATCTCATTATATCTATATTTTTATGTGCATAACTTTAATGGCTGATGGTGGTGGACACCTTTCTGTGTGCTTATTTGCATTTATATATCCTCTTTGGTGAAGCAGTCTGTACAAATCTTGCCCATTTCCTAATTGGTTTGTTTGTTTTCTTCTGTTGAATCCAGAGTGTCCTCTACATATTTTGAAACAAGTCCTTTGTCAAATATGTGATGTGCAAATAAAATATCTATTTTATTCCACTCTGAAGTGTATCATTTTATCTTCAGAGGGTATTGTGCAAAGCAAAAGTTCTTAATTTTGGCTAGTCCAATTTATTTTTTTTTTATGGATCATGCCTTGTACAATCCATATGGCTGAGAGATCAAAGTCTAGGAAAACTTTGCCTAATTCTCAGTCACAAAATCCCCAGATGATTCCGATCTGGTTGAAGCATCAAGCATTGGGCCAGCTTAGAGTCCTTTACTTATATGAATATCTATGATGCTAGTGTCGGGGTTCAAAGAAAGCACTAAGAATCCTTTAGTTCATTGCAACAAACAGAGGGTGAGGGCCTCCTAAATGCAAAGCATCGTTAGCTACAAAGATGGCACTGTCTTTGCAAATGTACAGTCAAGTAGGAGTGGGATCTCCAGTGGATAAATGGCTCTAATAAGGGTGGGATCAAGGACGGGCTCTACTGGTGAAGAAGACAAAGGTCACATCTGTGAGGGGAATTAGGAAGTCTGCATGGGCCAGTGGGATTTGAGAACACATTTCACTCTTCACTTTCATGCACTGGAGAAGGAAATGGCAACCCAGTCTGAGTGTTCTTGCCTGGAAAATCCAGGGAGATGNACTGGTGAAGAAGACAAAGGTCACATCTGTGAGGGGAATTAGGAAGTCTGCATGGGCCAGTGGGATTTGAGAACACATTTCACTCTTCACTTTCATGCACTGGAGAAGGAAATGGCAACCCAGTCTGAGTGTTCTTGCCTGGAAAATCCAGGGAGATGGGAGCCTGGTGGGCTGCCATCTATGGGGTTGCACAGAGTTGGACACGACTGAAGTGACTTAGCAGCAGCAGCAGGAAGATTTCAGCAAGCAGAAGCTGGGAATGGAGAGGAGACTTCTGGTGGAAAAGACTACATAAACAAAACTTGCACACGGAAAGTACACAGTGTGTTCAAAATAACACAAAATATTCAGTTTCCAAGTGAAAGAGAAGGGTGACGATGATGGGAAAGTGGTTTAAGAGCACGTTATGAAGATTTTGAGCATTACTTTACTAGCCTGTGAGATGAGTGCAGTTGTGCGGTAGTTTGAGCATTCTTTGGCATTGCCTTTCTTTGGGATTGGAATGAAAACTGACCTTTTCCAGTCCTGTGGCCACTGCTGAGTTTTCCAAATGTGCTGGCATATTGAGTGCAGCACTTTCANCACTGGAAAAGACTGATGCTGGGAGGGATTGGGGGCAGGAGGAGAAGGGGACAACAGAGGATGAGATGGTTTTATAGCATCACTGACTCAATGGACATGAGTTTGAGTGAACTCTGGGAGTTGGTGATGTACACGGAGGCCTGGCGTGCTTCGATTCATGGAGACGCAAAGTGTCGGACACAACTGAGTGACTGAACTGAACTGAACTGGTGAAGATTTTGAAAGATAAGCAGAAGTCTTTCTACTCAGTATTCTAGGAATAGATAGTACCCACTGGGCATTTGGGGCGAGAAGATGGATTAGATATACTTTGAACTTGGGAATATATAGCTGGCAAGGGGTGTGATGTGATTCTTAGACTGGGGCAGGGAGAGAATGCTGGCTGCTCTGCCAGCCCAAGCAAGCAGGCTTTTCTTGGCTACTTGTGTGTGATGAGTACTAACTCATTACAACTTCATGGGAAAGAGGAAGAATAGTACACAGGGCCTGGGAACTGAATGTCCTATGAAGTACCTGAATGAAACACGTCTTTCTTGAAATAGACTTGTATTTGTCCAACATATCAGTTATCTGAACAAGATTTTGAGTAACAAGAAAAATATTGTATGCATTAAAGTTTTGTTACAGCTTGTGTGTGTGCTCATGCATACTCAGTCACCTCGGTCATTGCTGACTCTTTGCGACCCCAGGGACTGTAGCCCACCAGGCTCCTCTGGCAGTGGGATTTTGTAAGCAAGAATCCTGGAGTGGGTGGCCATGCTCGCCTCCAGAGGATCCTCCCGTTCCAGGGATCGAATCCAGATCTCCTGCTTTGCAGGAAGATTCCCTACCCACTGAGCCACCTGGGAAGCCCCATGATATAGCTTACTTGGCAAAAGAAAAAAAAATGGGCAAAAGATGGAAAAAGAGATTGGCTCACCCAAGACCATAGTTACACAGTATATCCCAGCTATTCAAAAAGCCTCCAAGAGCTGTATGTAGAAGAGCTAACCCCACTGCCCCCAGCTTTCAAAACCAAGATATTACAGTATCTCTAAAAACTGAAGGAGTTTATACTTGGGTTGAGACCAAATTCTGTTTAGCAGAAAGGTGTGCTACACATAACACTGTAAAAAGCATGATCCCTCTGGGTGATCTTGGAAACAGTGGTAGTTATCCATGAGAACTGCAGCATGACACACACCAAGCTCAACCTAAGCCAAGGTCATTGGCTGTAGAATCTTTCCCGTGACATGAAATCTAGGAAATTCTTGAACTCTAAAGGTAACATTCTGACTTTAGTCTCTCAAAAACTAAAAATAAAAAGGAAATGAAGGGAGAAAGAGGGGGGAGGGAGGAAAGAAAGGGAAAAGAAAAGAAAACCCCTTGGGCTCACACATTTCCCTAAATTGCACCTATACCCCCCAGTGTTCAAATGCTGAGAGATGTCTTTAAGAAAGAGTACGGAGTTACTCATCTTGTAACTCGTGGGAAGTCAGTCTCACCATTTGTTGAGAGAGGCTCTCATCACTGCACACGTTCAGGGGTCAGTGTCTATGCTCCCTGGCCTGGCTCACTTTAGACGTCAAGCAAATTCCATATCTTAATTTCAAAGATCGTAAAATATTAGTTCCCATATAGTTGTTTTTCTCCAAAATGTTATACCACTGAGCCTTCTCAGCTGTTAGAAAGATGTCAACACTCCCCATCAGCCAAGATGAGCATTCCTAGTTTCACTTTTAAAGAACCAGGAGAGAGGAAACCACTCTGGGACTTCTTGGAAATCAACGCACGTGGAACAAAATAACCCATTAAAATTCAACACAATACCCTGGCTTCCTAGTAGTCCCTTTTGAAAAGAGAAATGGGCATTGGTTACACAAAGATAAGGCCAAGATGCTTAACAGCAGGTAACTGAGATGCTGTGTAGCAAGTGGAAGGAGGAAGCGGGGGCCCAGCAGAGACTTCAGCCTTTGCCAGGGGAAGCATGTCACGTCCATCCTGTGTGCACCCTGGCTTGTCTCTCTGTCTTCATCAATTTCAACAGACTCTGAACTTGTATCCTGAGACGTCAGGCAAAGAGTCCTTCTGTGTATTACTGAACAAGTGGTCAGCTCATGTCTGCAAGCAAATACTTTAAAAAATAGCACTAGCAAGGCTCAGCCTGTGCCTGAAGCAAGCATGCGTTAACTCCTTCAGAGAGGGGACTGAAAAGCTTACATTCAGGATACATTAATCTGAAAACAAGCGTACTTTTGTGTCTGTGGAGGATTCGTTTCATTGCCATCAATTTAGTACATCGATAGACGGAGATCCTAGCTTCCCTATCGGGTTGCCCTCAGAGCTGAGACTGCTCCGTGGGCCATGCCGAATGAAACTCCGTAACCTCTCTGAATTCTCCTCCTCATCAGGCACACTCTCATTTCCTTTTCCTTCAGTGACCTGCTCTTAATTTCGTGGGAGGAAAAATGACCTCCTTGTAATGTGAAGAGTTATTCAGTTCCACTGACGGCATGTTAACAGGGGGGAGAGAAACATACACATGACACTTCCCAATAACAACAAAAACCATTTTGCCTGTTTGCACCGACACCTCATAGTATAGTATCACAGATTTTGGCACTCTCGGGGTGACTCTAGGCACTTGTGAGCCCCTTGCCCTTTTCCCCTATGCTGTGATTTTTCTCAAGGAGCTACCATGATTTGAGCTAAATTCTACTGATATTGGAAAAAGAGATTTTTTTTTTTTTTTTTTTGCCACATGTACTCTTTGAGTGATCAAAACTGCATGGATATCCAGGGGGCTGGGGTGGGATGTTTTATTCATTTTCTTTAATGCTTTTGTCATCTTAGTGGCTAGGTGAGTTGGAAGTATCTACAAATGAATAGATACTTATTCATTAGTATCTATGAAGTAGATCAAGAAGTAGTATCAAGAATACACAGAAGAGCTATACATAAAGGATCTTAATGACCTAGACAACCACAGTGGTGTGATCACTCACCTAGAGCCAGATATCCTGGGACTGTGAAGTCAAGTGGGCCCTAGGAAGCATCACTAAGAACAAAGCTGGTGGAGGTAATGGAATTCCAGCTGAGCTATTTCAAATCCTGAAAAATGATACTGTGAAAGTGCTGCACTCAATATGCCAGCAAATTTGGAAAACTCAGCAGTGGCCACAGGACTGGAAAAGGTCAGTTTTCATTTCAGTCCTAAAGAAGGGCAATGCCAAAGAATGTTCAAACTACCGCACAATTGCACTCATTTCACATGCTAGCAAGGTAATGCTCAAGACCCTTCAAGCTAGGCTTCAACAGGACATGAACCAAGAACTTCCAGATGTACAAGCTGGATTTAGAAAAGGCAGAGGAACCAGAGATCAAACTGTCGACATCTGTTGGATGGTCAAGAAAACAAGAGAGTTCCAGAGAAACATCTACTCTGTTTCATTGGTTTCACCAAAGCCTTTGACTGTGGATCACAACAAACTGTGGAAAATTCTTTAAAGAGATGGGAATACCAGACCACCTGACCTTCCTCCTGAGAAATCTGTACGCAGGTCAAGAAGCAACAATTAGAACCGGACGTGAAACAACAGACTGGTTCCAAATTGGGAAAAGAGTACGTCGAGGCTGTATATTGTCACCCAGCTTATTTAACTTATATGCAGAGTTCAGTTCAGTTCAGTCACTCAGTCGCGTCTGACTCTTTGTGATCCCATGGACTGCAGCACTCCAGTCTTCCCTGTCCATTACCAACTCCAGGAGCTTGCTCAAACTTATATCCATCGAATCAGTGATGCCATCCAACCATCTCATATGCAGAGTACACCATGCGAAATGCCAGGCTGGATGAAGCACATTCTGGAATCAAGATTGCCAGGAGAAATATTAATAAACTCAGATATGGAGATGACAAAACCTCATGGCAGAAAGTGAAGAAGAACTTAAGAGACTCTTGATGAAGTTGAAAGAGGAGACTGAAAAAGCTGGCTTAAAATTCAACATTCAAAAAATGAAGATCATAGCACCCAGTCCCATCACTTCATGCAAAAAGATGGGGAAACAATGGAAATAGTGACAGACTATATTCTTGGACTCCAAAATCCCTGGGGCAATACGGAATGAGACCCTTTGCTTATATTAGGTCTAATGTGAGTGATAGTCCAACATGTCAGAGATGACAAGAGTTAGGAAAGTTTGGTGACCTGCTCAGACAACACAGCTCATTCATGGCTACGGAGGCAGCTCGAAAGCCACATCTTTCCCACAGCGTGAAGCCGTGAACATTGGAAACTTCAACAGAGCTTCATCATCCAGATAGTTTTCAAGCTTGTGATTCAAAAAGAGGGAGTAAAAGTCATTGGTTTTCCTTCTGTTGGGGTTTTTGGTTTTGTTGAAAAAAATAAAAAGGAAATAATAATAACTTGAAGAGACTACATTTTTAAGTTCCAAGTCTGCATTTTAAACAACATCTAAAATTATTCGTATTTCCTAATTCTAGTTTGTCAAAACTCAAATTATCCAACCAATGGTAAGCTTATCTTGTAGAATGTAGAACGTGGGTGTGGCTCAAAATTCTGCTCCCTTTTATCCTTGGAGGATGTGCACCCCAAAGGCTAGAAGTGTCATCAGCTGACAAATTGAAAAGGGTCCTAAGCCATACTGAATCCAACCATTTCCCCCAAAAGGGAAGCTGAGGTTCAAGTTCACTGACTGGAGTAGGACTCGGGTACCCTCTCTGCCTTTTGTGGGATTGTTTGGGAACCACTCAAGACAAGGGCCCTGCCTTCCTCTCGCTGTCCCCTGACTGGCCCCTTCCTTCCCTTGCCTTGATCTCTGATGTCCTTGGTCTGACCTTTGCTGATCACTATCTCACAATTACTTTCCTTCTTGACAAAGGCCCCAGGGTGACCCCCAAGGGCAGGAAAGTCCTTCCCCTCTAGCACAGCAGCCTGCTGTCTCCGCTCTGAACATTGAATTTTAAAAGCGCTTTGCAAGTCTTGTTGAGTTAATCCCTGTAATCTTAGGGAATAGAGGTCACTATTAATTTCTCATTTTCACTCCTTGAGTGAGGAAATCCAGAAGCCAAAGGTTCAAGGGTTTCCCAGGATCACTGGGCAATTTCCTCCCCCAGGAGGAGAGGCTGAGGAGGAGCATGGCTCTCAGCCCTCTGCTGCTGGATTCTGGGTCTCTTCTGGGGTGTGCTCACACCTGTCCCCTGGTGAATGAGGAAGGGACCAGAGGAGAATCCTCTTTCCTATCACTGCTCCAGGGACTTCCTGGGCTTTTGTTCATTCATTTAACAAATATTTGCCAAGTGTCTCCCACGTAGCAGACTTGGATAAGTGCTGGGGATATAATAGGAGAACAAACAGACGTGTTCATTATCCTCCTGTGTTCTATAAAACACCTCTCAGAATTTTGTCCATTTATTCTTTCGTTAATTCTAGTCCTTCAGTTTACTCACAAGTGACTGTGGGAGCACCTAATCTTTGATTTTCAGAGAGCTGAAGGAGAGTGGAGGACGCTTTATGTTTTCACACTTGTAGTCTCCAGTCATGGGATAATTTTTAAGCATCAAAAAGGGATCCTCTCTGTTCCCCACCAAAATAATTTTTCCTGACTGTGATGGGCTAAATGTTTATGTCCTCTCAAAGCATATATGTTGAAAGCATGATGGTTTTTGGAAGTACTGTTTTTGGAATGATTAGGTCGTGAGGGTGGAGCCCTCATGAGTAGGATTAGTGCCCTTGTAAAAGGGAACCCAGACAGCTCCCTTGCCCATTTTGCTACATGAGAACACAGTGAGAAGACCTTCTGTGAATGAGGGAATGGGTTCTCACCAGACACCAAATCTGTCTATGGCTTGATTTGGCCTTCCAGCTCCCAGAACTGTGAGAAATAAACTTTTGTTGTTATAAGCTACCCAATCTATAGATTATAGCAGCCTGAATGGACTAGGACATTGACCTTCCTAATCTGGTGACTTCCCTGGTGGCTCAGACGGTAAAGCGTCTGTCTACAATGCGGGAGACCTGGGTTCGAGCCCTGATTTGGGAAGATCCCATGGAGAAAGAAATGGCAATCCACTCCAGTACTATTGCCTGGAAAATCCCATGGACAGAGGAGCCTGGTAGGCTACAGTCTATGCGGTCACAAAGAGTCNATTGCCAGGAGAAATATTAATAAACTCAGATATGGAGATGACAAAACCTCATGGCAGAAAGTGAAGAAGAACTTAAGAGACTCTTGATGAAGTTGAAAGAGGAGACTGAAAAAGCTGGCTTAAAATTCAACATTCAAAAAATGAAGATCATAGCACCCAGTCCCATCACTTCATGCAAAAAGATGGGGAAACAATGGAAATAGTGACAGACTATATTCTTGGACTCCAAAATCCCTGGGGCAATACGGAATGAGACCCTTTGCTTATATTAGGTCTAATGTGAGTGATAGTCCAACATGTCAGAGATGACAAGAGTTAGGAAAGTTTGGTGACCTGCTCAGACAACACAGCTCATTCATGGCTACGGAGGCAGCTCGAAAGCCACATCTTTCCCACAGCGTGAAGCCGTGAACATTGGAAACTTCAACAGAGCTTCATCATCCAGATAGTTTTCAAGCTTGTGATTCAAAAAGAGGGAGTAAAAGTCATTGGTTTTCCTTCTGTTGGGGTTTTTGGTTTTGTTGAAAAAAATAAAAAGGAAATAATAATAACTTGAAGAGACTACATTTTTAAGTTCCAAGTCTGCATTTTAAACAACATCTAAAATTATTCGTATTTCCTAATTCTAGTTTGTCAAAACTCAAATTATCCAACCAATGGTAAGCTTATCTTGTAGAATGTAGAACGTGGGTGTGGCTCAAAATTCTGCTCCCTTTTATCCTTGGAGGATGTGCACCCCAAAGGCTAGAAGTGTCATCAGCTGACAAATTGAAAAGGGTCCTAAGCCATACTGAATCCAACCATTTCCCCCAAAAGGGAAGCTGAGGTTCAAGTTCACTGACTGGAGTAGGACTCGGGTACCCTCTCTGCCTTTTGTGGGATTGTTTGGGAACCACTCAAGACAAGGGCCCTGCCTTCCTCTCGCTGTCCCCTGACTGGCCCCTTCCTTCCCTTGCCTTGATCTCTGATGTCCTTGGTCTGACCTTTGCTGATCACTATCTCACAATTACTTTCCTTCTTGACAAAGGCCCCAGGGTGACCCCCAAGGGCAGGAAAGTCCTTCCCCTCTAGCACAGCAGCCTGCTGTCTCCGCTCTGAACATTGAATTTTAAAAGCGCTTTGCAAGTCTTGTTGAGTTAATCCCTGTAATCTTAGGGAATAGAGGTCACTATTAATTTCTCATTTTCACTCCTTGAGTGAGGAAATCCAGAAGCCAAAGGTTCAAGGGTTTCCCAGGATCACTGGGCAATTTCCTCCCCCAGGAGGAGAGGCTGAGGAGGAGCATGGCTCTCAGCCCTCTGCTGCTGGATTCTGGGTCTCTTCTGGGGTGTGCTCACACCTGTCCCCTGGTGAATGAGGAAGGGACCAGAGGAGAATCCTCTTTCCTATCACTGCTCCAGGGACTTCCTGGGCTTTTGTTCATTCATTTAACAAATATTTGCCAAGTGTCTCCCACGTAGCAGACTTGGATAAGTGCTGGGGATATAATAGGAGAACAAACAGACGTGTTCATTATCCTCCTGTGTTCTATAAAACACCTCTCAGAATTTTGTCCATTTATTCTTTCGTTAATTCTAGTCCTTCAGTTTACTCACAAGTGACTGTGGGAGCACCTAATCTTTGATTTTCAGAGAGCTGAAGGAGAGTGGAGGACGCTTTATGTTTTCACACTTGTAGTCTCCAGTCATGGGATAATTTTTAAGCATCAAAAAGGGATCCTCTCTGTTCCCCACCAAAATAATTTTTCCTGACTGTGATGGGCTAAATGTTTATGTCCTCTCAAAGCATATATGTTGAAAGCATGATGGTTTTTGGAAGTACTGTTTTTGGAATGATTAGGTCGTGAGGGTGGAGCCCTCATGAGTAGGATTAGTGCCCTTGTAAAAGGGAACCCAGACAGCTCCCTTGCCCATTTTGCTACATGAGAACACAGTGAGAAGACCTTCTGTGAATGAGGGAATGGGTTCTCACCAGACACCAAATCTGTCTATGGCTTGATTTGGCCTTCCAGCTCCCAGAACTGTGAGAAATAAACTTTTGTTGTTATAAGCTACCCAATCTATAGATTATAGCAGCCTGAATGGACTAGGACATTGACCTTCCTAATCTGGTGACTTCCCTGGTGGCTCAGACGGTAAAGCGTCTGTCTACAATGCGGGAGACCTGGGTTCGAGCCCTGATTTGGGAAGATCCCATGGAGAAAGAAATGGCAATCCACTCCAGTACTATTGCCTGGAAAATCCCATGGACAGAGGAGCCTGGTAGGCTACAGTCTATGCGGTCACAAAGAGTCGGACACGACAGCAACTTCACTTACTTACCTACTCTTAATCTGGAGGGCGTGGACAGTCTTGCAATTATATCCCATGGCAAGTTTGCATGTGCACTCGTTCCCTGCCCAGGAAAACTTCCTGCCATTTGGTTTAATGTGTTCAATGTTGAGTGCCTTCTGTATGCAAGTCAGCTCTGTGCAAGGCATCCTGCTGCTTACCTCCCAGCGTGGTGTTAAAAGAACTTCCCAAGCAATTCAGCCTGAAAGCTGACCTGACTTGCAGTTAACTGCAGCTCATGAAATGATGAGGGTGCAATAAAGTCCAGTTTATCCCAAGCATCTTTCTAATGGGTGCATAATTCAGTGACTAATACAAAATATGGTTCCACCTAATGTTTGTGGTGAAGCTACTCATGGGTTTCCCTGCTAATTCACCACCATAAAAATTGTGATAATTTTAGGCTCCCTTTAACATTAATTATGACTTGCAAGAGCATAGCTCAAAGTTTGCAGTGTGAAATATGGCCCTTGAGCAAGCAGGAACTACAGTCAGTCAGCTTTGCCTTGAAGTCTCCACGAATGATAACTGTAAAATAGTCCATTTCTCTGGAAGGTCTAATTTGGGGTGTATGTTACACAGAGGTGCATTTTTAAAAATAACAACTTCCACTCTATATTAAAGGCTTAATAGCTTTTACTAGTCTTTGAATTCAGCCTTCACATGCAATTTAAAACCCAGTAATAAGTTTAATAAGGTACATATTAGAAATCAGGGTTTTTTTCATACTGTAAATGTACATGAACTCATATAAGCCAAGGGATACTGTGTTTCAGACTCTTTCTCCAGCTTCAACATTTGGTTGGAAAGAGGGTTATCCGTCTTCCTCTAGTAAACTTTCCCTGGGAGCAGGTTCTAAGTCCAGGGCTGGGATGGGAGGATGAAGATGTCATGAAGTTGCCCTCTAACAACCCAGAGGAGTCTGGCAGGTGGACAGATCGTGGGCATATCTTGAAAAGTCCCGGGCTGGGGAAGCGCTTTCACTTTCCCAGTGTGAAGATGACATGGGTGTCTTTTTCTAATTAGCGAAGCAGTTCTGCCTTGTGGTCAAATCTGGATCAAGACAGGTGTTGCAATGTATGAGCCATGTTAACTCAGTCAAGATAATGATCTTTTCTGAGCCTCTGTGCCTCATTGAAAACCGAGGGCAATGGTAGTTACTAATGTCATTGTGAGGCTCCAATGTGTTGCTGCGGTTGCTGCGTCGCTTCAGTCGTGTCCGACTCTGTGCGACCCTGTAGACGGCAGCCCACCAGGCTGCCCCATCCCTGGGATTCTCCAGGCAAGAACACTGGAGTGGGTTGCTATTTTCTTCTCCAATGCACGAAAGTGAAAAGTGAAAGTGAAGTCGCTCAGTCATGTCCTACTCCTAGCGACCCCATGGACTGCAGCCCACTAGGCTCCTCCGTCCATGGGATTTTCCAGGCAAAAGTAGTAGAGTGGGGTGCCATTGCCTTCTCCGTCCAATGTGTTACTAGATGTAAATTGTCTAGAACACACAGGAAACCCTCTTCCCCCCATGTTTGGTCTGTACTTTGTCACTGAGCACAACCAATGTGCACTCACTGAAAACAAAGGGAACAGTCCAGGAGAGGAGGAGGGCAAACAACAAAACTTACCTGCACTCCTGCCACCCTGAGATAGTCTTATTTTGGTGGCCATACTTCCATTCATCATTTATTGAAGAGAAACTTTCCCCCAAATGTATTTTGTGTAAGTAGATATTATATGCTTTTAAAAAACTGTAACCTTTTAAAAATCCTCATTTTTGGCTTATTTTTCTCTCTTTTCCCAGCCTCCTGCCCACTGTGATCCTGGGATGTTAAAGCAAACATTGATGTGCAGCCTTCTGCATCTTTTAAAAAATTCATTATTATTTTTATTATTTTAAAATTATTGTTTTTGATGCTTCAATAATTGACTCATTGGGAAGGAAGAAATCCAACTCGGTCTCAAAACATGAACAGGGCATAGAAAGTAGAAAAGAGGACACAGCATCTCAGGTAAGGCATATAGCGTGGTCACAGGCCAGGTAGGTGTAAAAGTTCAATGTGTATGAGGAAATAGTAAGATTTTCTTACTGCTTAAGTCTAGAGTTACAGGAGCAGCTTAAGATGAGTGTTACGAGTAGATGAGACCACATGGCTAGCAGTGAGGGGCAGCCAGGTTTGGGAGTTTTTATGTTGACATTTGACATTTGCATTTGACATTTGACATCTTGAGCAGTACTGAGTGGTGGACTCTCACTCAATATGGAAAGATGGAATCTCACACAAGAAACTAGTGATGGATGAAGAAAAGTCAGGAACGGGTACTGATGCTGAGTCATTGCCACATTGCTGTGCCATTGCCTGGGGCAATTGCCCAGAGCAGCAGATACCACTTGTGGCCTTTAGCCCCAGCACTTTGGAAGAGTCTCCCCACATTCTAAAGGATTACCCTGATCTCACATTTATGAAGTAAGATCTGTTACACAAGGGACTATCTTTTATAGCCCTGTGCTTTTGGCAATGAGCAAACATCTCAAATTCCCAAGAAGAAAGCTGTGGTTCTATTATGAAATTAATTTTCCACTGACCCAGGTCCAGAAGACTGTTTGAAAGATAAGTGTTGACTGATGGGCCTATGAAGACTTCTATCCAGCTTTCTAAAGTACAAAATCTGTAAATCTGCAAGTAGAAATAGAGTCTTTCTGGAAAAAATATTAATTCTGTACCTTGGTGTTACCGGGTGATTGCTTTTCAACACCTGGGAGGACTTTTAAATGAACAATTCCTATTTATATCTTCCCCTAAATAGCATTGGAACTCCCAGGCATCTTATAAAAGTTTGAAACAGGCCTGTGTTGCCGGGGTCATAACTTGATTAATCATACAGAAAGCGCAAGCCCAGGCATATTACAATTATAGAGGGGTCATGTCTCAAATGAGCCAAGCACCTGAAATGAGTGAATGTCTAAATCCCAGGGGTGATTCTGAGACCAGAAATGCAAGGAATGAATCCAGAGGACAATGTTGAAATCAATGGCAGGAGGTGAGTTTAAGAAAGAACTGAAAAATGAGAGATGAGAATAGAAGGATCCAGGCAGGACCCTGAGGACATGTTTCCATAGCAGTAGGCAACTCAGAGGGGAGGAAGGAGGGAGGGCAAAGCAGAAATACCCAGCGTCAGACTCTGGGAAAGTAAACCTGAAGGAGGGCTTGGAGGCATTAAACAAACCCTTTCTCCTCCTTCTCCTACAAACAAGGAAACCCAGTGATCAACCCTGAGAGGCAATACAATGCTCACTTCTGGGGTCTGCTTTCTGTTCACCACACCATGATTCCTGGAGCCTCAGCTCAGGTCTTGTTATGCTTGCCCAAGAGAACAGCTGGAGTGTTGGGAGGTACACGGATTCTGTCTCCATCTGCCGCAAACACTGCAGTGAGACTAGAGGAATGTGGAATACTGAGGCACAGATACTGAATTCAAGGGAAAAGATACTTCTAGACATAAGCAGGGGGATTTTGCTTTATTGTGTTGTTTTACAAATTGGTTTAGGGAGGTGTATGAGTGTGTGGAACCTCCCATGATGGGCAAAATGACAGTTACACTCCCCAAATGCCCACATCCCCATCCTCAAAACCCTGGAATATGACACTTCACATGGCAAAAGGGACTTTGCAGACACGATTAAGATCAAAAACACTAAGATGAGGAGATTATTGTGGATTACCCACTGGAGCCAAATCTAACCCCGAGAGTCCTTTTTTTTTTTTCTTCAAATATTTTTTGTTAATTGTCATAACAATTTTCTCATTAACCTTATAAACAGAGAAGCTTCTTCACTCCTGAGAACCAGAGAGAGAAAGTCTGAGAAAATTTGGGCTTTGGGGACTTCCCAGGCAGTCCAGTGGTTAAGACATCACCTTCCAATGCAGGAGTGAGGGTTCAGTCCCTGGTTGGGGAACTAAGATCCCATCAGGGATTTGCCACATGGCCAAAAAAACCTGAACACAGACAAGAGAAGCAATGTTGTAACAGATTCAATAAAGATATAAAAATGGTCCACATGAAAGAAAATCCTGAAAAAGAAAATATTGCTATCTTTGAATATGGAGGAAGAGGACTCAAGCCAAGGAGTGCAGGAAGTCTCTAGAAACTGGGAAAGGCAAGAAAGCAGATTCTCCCCAGAGCTTCTTTAAGAAACAGACACCTGCCAACACCTTTTACCTTGTAGGACTCTGACCTCCAGAACTGAAAGATAATAAATTTGTGTTGTTTATGCCACTAAGAGTGTGCTAGTTGGTTGCAGCATCCATAGATGAATCCAAGCTGGTGAAAAGAGAAGTCTGCCGAGATGAGAACAACACCAAGAGTAGAATGAATCAGAGTTCTGCTGAGATTCACCTTAAGATTTGTCTTAGTCAGTTCAGGTTGCTATAACAAAATATCATGGAAACACACAACAGGTATTTATTTCTCATAGTCACAACAGACATCTATTTCTCACAGTCTAGACTGTCTGGAGTCTGGCAAGTCCATAGGTGCCAGTCGATTGAGTTCCTGGCAAGAGCCCTCTTCCTGGTTTGCAGATGGCCATATTTTCACTGTTTCTTCACATGGCAGAGAGAGACAGAACTCTGATCTCTTCGTCTTCTCATAAGGACACAAATTCCATCATGGGCCCCCACCTCCATGACCTCATCTAGGCCTAACTACCTCCTAAAGACCCTGTCTCCAAAGACCACCATACTGGGACGTTAGAGCTTCAATATATGAATTTGTGAGGAGGAACAGCATTCAGTCCACAGCAAGCTTTTTGAAATATTGATGCGCAAAAATGAAAAGCAAAACAAAATACAGTATTTATTTAAATCTGTAAGCAGGTAAATTTTCCTCAGAGGTAGACATTAAATGTTGACTACAACTGATGGTCTAAACATCTCACTGAGACATGTTTGTTTACACAGAATGGGTGTACCTTTAACTCACTGCTTGTTCCTGGGGACATGTGTGTATCCTGGGCAAGCTCATAGGCTATAGTGGCTGTAGTCATGCAGGGCTTCATGAAGAGGCTGGTCATCATGACGATAGGAGGATCAAGAAAAGAAACTGAATCTGACCTGATGAAGTTCCATCCGGGTTGTCCTATGGGTAGTTACGTTCATCAAAGTAAACAATATCTGCTAACTAACACAACCCTGAATTCCAGTAGCATAAGTCAACATAGGTCAATTTCCAGTTTATAGAACAATCATGCGGTTAACCAGATGCCAGTTTGGTAGAATATCAAACTGGTATTGGTAGAATAATATTCTACAAGATGATTCAGGAACGGATACTCCTTCCTTCTTGTGACTCTGTCTTTTTCTAGGGCCTTGGAGGACCCCATGTCCAGGCAGTCAATTGGGAAAGATGGTGGAGAAGGCATGTTGTTGTTTCTAGGCGCATTTCTTTGAGACGCCATGGACTGCAGCCTGCCAAGTTCCTCTGTCCCTAGAATTCTCCAGGCAAGAATACTGGACTGGGTTGCCATTTCCTTCTCCAGGGGAATCTTCCCAACCCAGGGATCAAACCAGCACCTCTCGTGTCTCCTGAATTGTCAGGCGGATTCTTTACCACTGTGCCACCTGGGAAGACATACCTGCTCTTTGGCCACTGTGGTTCCAAAGGGATATGTTACTTCCACCCTCACTCCACTGGTCACTATCAGTCCTGTTGTCTTACCTAGGTAGAAGGGAACTGGGGACATGTCTCTGCACTAAGGAAGAAGAAATAGAAACCTTTGGGGGAACAGCCAGCAGCCTCTGCCATTGTGTTCAACACAAGTTGTAAGGGTCAATAGTTTAGACTGGGACATGTACTGACAGTGTACATTATGTTCTAATACGACTGTCCAACTTGGAGTGTGTTTTTTCCATGAGGTAATGGAAACCTCTTTCAGTCACCCTGAAAGAGGCTGCTCCTGGGAGAAGAAGGGAAGATGGGAGAAGTGGCCTCAGACCAAAGAGACAGAAAAACATATTTCTCCCTCTGGACTTTCCTGGTTGGGTCTGGATGAAGACACAGATGTGAGTTTGGTCTCAGTGGCTTAGGAGAGAGGCTGCTGCCAAGTGAACAGATTAGGAGTTAAGCACGGCAACATCCTTCAGGTAGCCCGGGGATTTGGTCTGCACTTGTGAGTTTTGAGGGTGCCCCTGTGCGGGATGGTTCTGTTGTTTTCTCTGAACTATCCATGAAGTCATATTAAAAGTTGGGAACTCTACTCAATACTCTGTAATGGGAAAAGAATCTAGGAAAGAGTGGATATATGTATATTGTAACAGATTCACTTTGCTACACAACTGAAACTAACTCAACATTGTAAATCAGCTACACTCCAATAACGATTTTTAAAAATATAAATATTCAGGGCAACCAGTTGTGAAATGGTGGTAGTTCTACTGCGGAAACTAAAGGAAGGATCTGTATTAGGGGCTGAATTGTGCTCCTGCAAAACTGACATGCTGAAGTCCTAAGCCCCAGCATCTCGGAATGTGACCTCATTTGAAAATGGGGTTTTTAAAGAGGGAAGTTAAAATGAGGTCCCTAAGGGTGAACCCTAAGCCACTCTGACTGGTGTCCTTATAAGAAGAGGAGATAGGGAACCAGACATACCCAGAAGAAGACCGTGGTAGACAAAATGGAGTGAAGAAGACACAAGAAAACCAGACATCCACAAGCCAAGGAGAGAGACCTCAGGAAAAACCAACTCCGTGTTTGATCTTGGACTTCCAGGCTCCAGGATTGTGGGAAAATAAAATTCTATAGTGTGAGCTGCCCAGTCTTTGTTACTTTATAACCAGCAACCCTCAGAAATGAATTCCTCCTGGTTCATACTTGAGGCAGAATGGAGATGAGGAGGGCAGAGCACACTCCCCAGGGCCATCTTGCGGCTGTTAGGGGCAATCACGGGCAGGGGCAGGGGCAGGCAACGCTCGTGGCGCAGAGACGATGTCAAATAGCAGAAGGAATGGCCAAGTGTGGGAACTGAAGGCAAATAACCATGATGGATCTTATTTTGAGAACATATCTAACTTTGGCACTTCCTGGGGACTGAGTTCTCCCATGGCATAGTGAAGTTGCAGTCTTCATAGTATGTCATATTAGTGGACATACTTATGCCCACTTTGAGAAGTTCCAAGCTGGTGAAGCCAAGCCTCATGTGGATAGCAAGAGAATGAATATGCTTAGGCTTCAAGAAAACAGACAGTGTCCTTTGAAATCCCAACCCCTCCCCTTCCTATCTGTGTGTCCTTATCTTAGCCTCCATGAGCTTGGCTTTTTCATCTGTAATTTGTTAATAGTAACAGCTATTGCTTGGATCTAATATAATTAATTAATAATCAAATAATATAATTATATAATATCAGTTCACTCCAGTTCAGTTGCTCAAATAATTATAATTATATTAATTATATTACCATTATATTAATGTGATATATTATAATTGTATAATATTAACTGCTGCTGCTGCTAAGTCACTTCACTCGTGTCTGACCCTGTGCGACCCCATAGACAGCAGGCCACCAGGCTCCGCTGTCCCTGGGATTGTCCAGGCAAGAACACTGGAGTGGGTTGCCATTTCCTTCTTCGATGCCTGAAAGTGAAAAGTGAAAGTGAAGTCGCTCAGTCGTGTCTGACTCCTAGTGACCCCATGGACTGCAGCCTACCAGGCTCCTTCATCCATGGGATTTTCCAGGCAAGAGTACTGGAGTGGGGTGCCATTGCCTTTTCCGATAATATTAACTATATAATTACAATCAATTATATAATACAATTAATATATTAATTATAATTATGTAATATAATTTAAATTAATTATACTGTCATTTGACTTAAAGCAATGATATAAGGTTCTAGTACTGGGTTTGGTGTATATTATGTGCTCAATAAATGACAGTTTATTATAGAAAAGCACTCACTGATGAGAGGGACATGGTCCTTGAGCCCTGTTGAGCAGAATAGAGTTATACAAAGGCTGTTGGCCATTTGTGTACTGTGGAGAAATTTAGTCAGGTCTTTGACCAAATTTGACCCCAACTGGACTCCCTGTGGGGTGAAAATGACTTAAGAAAGGGAGGGGGACAGCAGAGTCATACAGAGGTCCATGGTTCCCTTCTGTCTCAAATATTAATTCTGTTACAGGTCCAAATCCAGGGACCTTCGTGCACCCAGCTGTGCCCCAGTGCCGCCCGGAATTCTGTTTCTCGTGACTTCATCATTTCTGAAGGAGGCCCTATGCGTCTGAGCCTAAGCATTCTAGCCATTACCAGCAAGAGGATTCTCAGAGCCAGGACACAGGAGAGCTGCCCAGCGTGGTTAGCTGTGTATGTTGCATCTGCTGCGTCTGGAGACAGTGTTCTGCAGGAGCCCAGGCTGTATTTGGGGGAGGGGATAGTGTTGAGCCTCTGAATGTAGAACAGTCAGCCGTATTCAATTTCTTGGTTGAGTGCCCTGTCATCTCCTCCCACTATCTCGACCCTCAAGGCTTTCAGGCTTGGTGCCTTTGACTCTTCGGATGGCGTTTTGGAAACTTTCAAAACATTTGGACCAGAATCCCCATCACGCACACTGAGCTGGTCTGGGGTTGATTAGTCGCAGGCAGCCCCACCTCCAGATGCCACCGGGATCACAACACTCTCTTATGAAACCGGACTTTCAAAGAGCTGGAGTCAAGTGGCAAAGTCAGTGGCTGTCAACAGCCTCAGTCCTGAGTGAGCACGGTTTACTGGGTGGGGCAGCTCTGGGCAGTCTCAGATGGCCCTGCCTGGGACTGGAGGAGCGGGTGGAGGGAGTAGACCCAGGAGGACCAGGGAGAGGAGGCCAACACCTAGGTCTGTGGTGCGAAGTCACCCATCTTGTTATCCTGATTCTGACCTTGTGCCCTCTCTACTGTTATAGCATCCATCTTTTTCCCAGAGTCCCTGACTTGGTTATCCACTCAGACTCCTTAAGACTGGGACTCTCTCTCATTCTTTTTCAAGCTATGCTCTTGAATTTTCATCCCAGATTGGTGGGGTGGTAAACCAAATTAGTCCTGAAGTATCTAGTTGGTTTCCAGTCGAGAACCACACTTGGCCACCTTGTAGACACTTTGCAAACGTCCTATCTCATCAACTCTGAGAGTGGGTATCATTTTTGTCTTCTTTCTATAGATGGGCAAACTGAGGCTTAGAGAATCTAAATTACTTAGCTAAAGTCACAGAGCCCACAAGTGATGGAGATTCAAATGAAAGACCACTTGAATCCAAAGCCTGTTGTTTTTCTTTTCCTTATACCACAGTGGCCCTTCATTCTGAAGGGGGAAACATAGGATCCTGGAGCAAGCATTTCAGGAAATCTAACACATGTACATGTGTGTGTGTGTGGTGTGTGTATGCCTACATGTTTAGGGACAGAAAGGAGAAACAAGAGATGAAGCTGGGAAAGTAAGGATGACGCTGAGGAGGGTATTTAATGTCAGGTGGAAGGGTCTGAATCTTATTCTGAGGGAAATGCCTGCAGAAGAGGAATGGCTGAAGCCTTGGAAGGAGAATAGGGATCTTTGCTTCAGGAGGGGTCTGCTGAGCTTCTCAAGGCTGAACTGAAGGTGGTGAGGGGAGGCCGTGAGTCTCCAAGGTGGGAGGCCACCACGATCCTTAGGGGCTGATTGTTAACCTAACAACACACTTCATCAGCCAATATCCTCTCTCCAGGTGTTAGTTTCCACTCTTCCACTGGATTGTCGATTCCTTGACAGCAGAAACTGCCTCATACTTTTTCAAATCCCCGACAAAACCCAGGATAATGCTGAGGACACAGCAGGAGCCCAATGAACACGTGTTGTCAAAATCATGCATGTGTTAATTGTTCTTCCCTTATGAGCAAATTATAAGCAGTTGCCCTACATATACATGTTACATATGAATCCTGAGAAAAAGAAGGTGATAAATCTTTTCCTAAGGAAGTATTTCCCTTTGTGCACACATATTTGTTAACCTTTTAGCAAATATATACTAAGTAGGGCTGAAAATCTCCCAGTCCTCAAAGTAAGAAATATCAGAGAAGGTTTGCTAACAAGTCTTATTTAGCTTCTGTTTAGATTTCGTTGTTTTATTTTTTTTTTTCTGTCTAATGCTATATAAAGAGCTTCAAAAATTACCATTAAAAAGCCGGTGAGATCTTGGTGCCATATTCCAATTCTTTTGCTTTTAGTAGAATTTTATATCAAAAACATACTGCTGAATTATTGTGTAATTGCCAAATTCCAGAATCTGCTCATTATCTCTAAATTTTAAACACTGAGATTCAACTTACTGGGGACTTTTTATCTCAAACACATTTAGAAAGAAATTATTGAGTTTATTTTATTTATTAATGTAATTCAAACTTACTTATTACCCAAAATATCCTCTCAAGAATTTGAGGGCTTGTGGCAAAAGCACTTATCATGAACTGGTAACCTACATGTCAAATTTAAAAATCAGAACCCCTGAAAGTAGAAATTAAAATGGGAAGTCAAACCCAGGGGAAAAATTGAATGCAAATATCTTGGTCCCTAGAGAACATTGGAGAACATTACAAAATGGCAGCCCTTGGGACAAACCCAACTGAAGTTGCATTTTGTTTGCTCTGTACAGTTAAAAAGAAGCTTTTCAGCCTGTTTCACAAATCGATGGGAGGAGACACTATCACAGAGCAAAAGGGAAACAAGAGCTGTAACTACCAAATGCAATGTGTGGACATTGTCTAGCCCAGCTATTGAGATTTGGAAATTTTGAATATTCATTGACTTAGAGGATATTAAGGAATTATCTCTCATTTTGTTAGGTGTGATAATGGAATACATGCCAGTAAAGCCATATCTGAGACTTACTTTAAAATACGTGAGCAAAAATTTTTAAAATTAAGTGGATTAGGTAAATAAGATTAGTAAAATGTTGATTATTTTTGAATCTGAATGATGCATGTAGGAGGGTTCATTGTATCTCTCTATTTTTGTGTATGTTTAAAATTTTCCATAGTGAATATGAAAAAAGTTAGACCATGACTGTCTTGAGGTGGGTTATGTGCTTAGTTTGACATAGTCTCCACCTGCCACCCATCTTACCCTGCACCCCTGTTACCACAGACTCAGATTCACATTTAATTACCTGCTGGATTTACCTGATTACATGAATTATGATTTCTAAGTCAGATAAAAAGGGAGCGTTGATGATGAATAAACATCCCAGTTCCTCAACTGGAAAGAATCTAATTAGCACTTGCATGCTCAGGCACTTCAGTCGTGTCTGACTCTTTGCGACCCCATGGACTGCAGCCTTCCAGGCTCCTCTGTCCATGGGATTAACCCAACAAGAATACTAGAGGGGGCTGCCATGCCCTCCTCCAGGGGATCTTCCCCACCCAGGGATTGTTTCCTGCATTTCCTGCATTGGCAAGTGGATTCTTTACCACTGAGACACCCGAGAAGCCCTAACTAGCACTTAATAGTAAACAAAAATTCTTCCCAGAAGGATCATGGAAAACCAGAGTAATGCAGACAGGGTCCTACACAGCAGTCTTTCTTGAACAGCTGCAGAAGGACCAGACCCCACTCCATCTTTGGGCACCAGTGACCTCACAGTTCCTGGAATGGCTCTGATCCATAAGCCTAAGAGCAGCATTCCTCTACTCCGGCACCCTCAGCAAGGGCCAGTAGGCATTGGCCACAGTGCATTCCAGAAAAGCATTTCTGCAGCGCCCCAAAGCAATAGGATCTGGGCATGCAGCTTTTTGATGGACTGGCTGGATCTAGAGACAAAGTGTTGAATATGGGAGATTCGAGAAGACTGAGCAGAAGGCCACACATTCTTCCAGCAATCCTTGGTAGGTATCACTCATTGTGGAGTGAATAGTAGACCTCCAGAAAGATAAGTTCACATCCTGACCCTGGTACCTGGCTCCTCTATCCACAGAATTTTCCAGGCAAGAATACTGGAGTGCGTTGCCATTTCCTACTCCAGGGGATCTTCCCGATGCAGGGATCGAACCTGAGTCTCTTGCATCTCCTGCATCGGCAGGTGGATCCTTAACGTCTTTACTTCATCCTTTTTTTTTTTTTTTTTTTTTGGATTTCCTCCCCATTTAGGTTACCACAGAGCACTGAGTAAGGTTCCCTTTGCTATACAGTACGTTCTCATTAGCCATTTATCTTACACTTGGCATCAATAGTGTATATATTGATATGTCATTCCCAGTGTCCCAGTTCATCCCACCTCCCCTACCCCTGCCCTGCTTGGTGTCCATGTGTTTGTTTTCTACATTAGTGTTTCTATTTCTGCTTTCCAAATAAGATCATCTATACCATTTTTCTGGTCTTCCCCAGTGGCTCAGCTGGTAAAGAATCCGCCTGCCATGAAGGAGACCTAGGTTCGATCCCTGGGTTGGGAAGATCCCTTGGAGAAGGGGACGGCTAGCCACTCCAGTATTCTGGCCTGGAGAATTCTACAGACTGTATATCCATGGGGTCTCAAAGAGTCGGACACATGATTGAGTGACTTTCTCTTTCACTTTCATATGATTTTTCTAGATTCCAAATGTGTACATGTGTGCTAAGCCACTTCAGTCATGTCTGATTCTTTGTGACCCTATGGACTCTAGCCTGCTAGGCTCCTCTGTCCATGGGATTCTCCAGGCAGGAATACTGGAGTGGGTTGCTGTGCCCTCCTCCAGAGTATCTTCCCAACCCAGGGATCAACACATATCTCTTACATCTTCTGCATTGGCAGGCAGGTTCTTTACCATTAGCGCCACCTGGGAGGCCCTCTAGATTCCACATAAATGCATTAATATTACAAGATTTGTTTTCTCTTTCTGACTTACTTCACCCTGTATGACTGTCTCTAGGTCCATCCACATATTTTGTTCCTTTTTATGGATGAGTAATATTCCATTGTGTGTGTATATATCACATCTTCATCCATCCCTCTGTTGGTGAACATTTAGGTTGCTTCCATGTCCTAGGTATTGTGAATAATGCTACAATGAACACTGGGTTACATGTTTCATTTTGAATTATGGCTTTCTCAAGGTATATATGCCCAGTAGTGGGATTGCTGGGTCCTATGGTAGCCCTATTTTTAGATTTTTAAGGAACCTCCATACTGCTCTCCACAGTGGCTATATGAACTTAAATTCCCATGAGAGTGTAAGAGAGTTCCCTTTTCTCCATATCCTCTCTAGCATATACTCTTTGCAAAAGTAGGAAGTCAAGAAACACCTGGACTAACAAGCAAATTTGGCCTTGGAATACGGAATGAAGCAGGGCAAAGGCTAATAGAGTTTTGCCAAGAGGATGCACTGGTCATAGCAAACACCCTCTTCCAACAACACAAGAGAAGACTCTCCACATGGACATCACCAGATGGTCAACACCGAAATCAGACTGATTATATTCGTTGCAGCCAAAGATGGAGAAGCTCNTTTTTCCAGTAGTCATGTATGGATGTGAGAGTTGAACTGTGAAGAAAGCTGAGCACCGAAGAATTGATGATTTTGAACTGTGGTGTTGGAGAAGACTCCCGAGAGTCCCTTGGACTGCAAGGAGATCCAACCATTCCATTCTAGAGGAGATCAGTCCTGGGTGTTCTTTGGAAGGACTGATGCTGAAGCTGAAACTCGAGTACTTTGGCCACTTCATGAGAAGAGTTGACTCATTGGAAAAGACCCTGATGCTGGGAGGGATTAGGGGCAGGAGGAGAAGGGGATGACAGAGGATAAGATGGCTGGATGGCATCACTGACCCGATGGACTTGAGTTTGAGTGAACTCCGGGAGTTGGTGATGGACAGGGAGGCCTGGCGTGCGGCAATTCATGGAGTCGCCAAGAGTTGGACACAACAGAGCGGCTGAACTGCACTGAACTGAGACTTTTTAATAGTGGCCATTTTGGATGGTGTGAGGTGATACCTCATTGTATTTAAAATTCAGATTCCAGTGACTCTCTCTTAAGACTGATCCAGAGACCTTCAGAGGAGCTGTAGAATCTGTGATGTCCCAAAGGCTCCAGGCAATGCTGATAGAGGTGGCTGAGGGTGTGGTGCTGCAGACCCAGGTGAACTGTTGAGCTAGAAATGTTTGTTCCTGGACCGACCATGTGTTATCATTTTTTAAAGAGACAACTCCCTATTTTACATCATTTTCTCATGGACAGACTGAGAGTACTAAAATGTATAAAATAATAATGACACTAATTTCATTCTCGAAGAAAATGTGGGGCTTGTGCAGTTTTAGTTTTTCAAATAAAAATTCCTTAAGGTCTGTGAAAATGTCAATCAGCAAAAGAAAAGAACAGAACAGGCATGGAAGGGTTGGGTTTTTTTCTTTTTTTAAAAAAAATCTGTCACTTAGCAACAACATATGTATGGCTGACAGTTGGAGTAATCTTTGAGTTGGCAACATCAAATTGTTAGGAAGTTTAAATTTGTGTTTTATCATTGTTAGCGGTGTTTTAGCAAATCATGGAAGGTACAATATGTGCGTTCTGCTGTTTTGTAAGGGAGACATTTTAAGTCAGAAATATTTGACTGTAAACATATTTTGCACTGAACCCAATTTTCTTTCTACATAGAAGAAGAAGCAAAGCTTACCTAAACACACTCAGAAACCTAGTTAATCACGGCTATAGGATTAGGCCAGAAATGGTCTTCAAAATAGTTTATGAAAGTTTTAATTACACACACAATCATAAAATGTTCAGTAATTGCTGCATATTGATTCCATGTTTTTTTCTGGAAATGCTAAAACTATTTCAATATACACAGAATCAATAAACATAATTAAAATATGAGCTCATCAAAACAGTAATTAAATGTACTTAACAGCTTTTGTGGCTTTTCCCCATATGGTTACTGTGGGAGTGTGAATCTGGTGCGCGAGATAAATGTAACAAAATAAAGTGAAAGCTTCGGAAAAGATTACTGTCGTATCATAATATAATAAAACTCGGCTCTGCAGCAAGTCGCACTAAATAAAAAAGTTGACAAAAGGAGTGGTGTATGCAATTATTATACATTTTGGGGCTGTTTTCTATTTATATGAGATTAACACTATCATGGTCTATATTCAGAGGGAACACTGAAATCCTCCAACATGAAAGGACTTGGGGGGAGAGTGCCCTGAATTTTTAATATGACAATTCTCCTTTTAGGATATTGCTGGAAAAGAGTTTGATCCTCACCGCCCTGCTTCCAGCTCTAGGTTGGTCTGCCTCACAAGGGCAGTCACCTGACTCCCAAAGCCTTGGACCCTATGGTTCTCAGACTTAGCACTTCTGAAGATGGTTTCCATCCCTTCTGCCATTCATTTCAGCAAGCATGGGCAAGGGAAGGGAAAGGTTATTTATTTGTTTATTTCCCTGACCAGGGATTGAACCCATGTCCCCTACACTGCAATTCAGAGTCTTAACCACTGGACCACCAGGGAAGTCCTCGTAAAGTTTATTGAAGTTGGACTCTTGCCTTCCAGGAGCACACAGACTAAGTGTCTGGAAATGGTGCTGAATCACCAGGTATGGACAGACCCTGAGACAAGGATGTGACTGCCAGGAATTTATAAGAGAGGCCAGCAGCCTAGGAAGCGTGATCAAGGGAGGGGAAGTCACACAGGGAGAGAGGAAGCTGGTGAAGGTGCATGACCAATGAACAGGCCATGTCAGGGCAGCTAGTGTTCCATCTTCCTGGGAACAGTGATAGTTGTACAAATTTGTACAAACACAAATACAAGTGATAGATTAGACCATTTCTGAGTTGTCCTACCTGAGGAGAGAGGAAGTCTGGTATTTATCCTCTAACCCCTCATCTGGATTTGCCTGAAGGTTATTCTCTAAACTTTAATCCCTTGGTCCTCTGGTCCAGAGAGAGCTCCCAAGAGGCAGAGTCTTCAGTGAAAGTGAAAGTATTAGCCATTCAGTCGTGTCTGACTCTTCGTGACCCCATGGACTATAGCCCACCAGGTTTCTCTGTCCATGTAATTGTCCAGGCAAGAATACTGGGGTAGGTAGCCATTCCCTTCTCCAGGGGATCTTCCCTACTCAGGGGCTGAACCCAGGTCTCCTGCATTGCAGGCAGCCACCAGGGAAGCCCTAGAGTCTTCAGGACTTACAATCAAGTGCTATTGACTCAGACTAGACTGGTCAGGGCTGAGGTCACAGGTGGGGATCCCCGTCTTCTACCATCCCATCTGTGGTAGGCAGAACCCTCCAAAACTTGTCCACATCCTAGTTCCTGGAATCTGTGAATGCTACCACATATGGCAAAGATGTTGCACATGTGATTCAATCAAGGCTCTTGAAGATATCATCCTAGATTGTCTGTGATGGTGGCGGTTTAGTCGCTAATACATGTCTGACTCTATGGACTGTAGCCCACCAGGCTCCTCTGTTCATGGGATTCTTCAGGCAAGAATACTGGAGTGGGTTGGCCGTTTCCTTCTTCAGGGGATCTTCCCAACCCAGGGATTGAACCCAGGTCGCTTGCATTGCAGACAGATTCTTTACTGACTAAGCCACTTCCGAGTGTCCTTATAAGGGAGGCAGAGGGAGGTTTTGAACAGAAGAGGACAGGACAATGTGACCTCAGAGGCAGGGCTTGGAGGGATGTGGTCACAAACCAAGGTGTGCTGGCAGTCAGAAGCTGAGAGAGTCAAAGAATGAACTCTTTCCCTGAGCCTCTACAGGGAAGGCTGAGGTGATGGGGACTGGGGACTTGGGAGCCTTACTGCAGTGCTTGTATCTAGAGAAGTATCTCCTCCAGGTACAAATACAAAGAAACTATAAGGAGGCTAAAAATAACTACACACATTCTGTTGGGATAAATTATGGACAATAAGGTACAAAAAGACCAAAAACCATCTGCCACTTCTGAGGTGCTAGGAGCAAAAGCAGGGTACTGGGCATGATCCCTGCACACAGCACCACAAGGGGCTGGGCAGACTGCTGAAGCCACCTGCTCTGGCCCAACCCACTGATCAGCCCCTACCTCACCCTGTTCAGGAACCAGCTCATCCTCCCACGGGGAGTGAGCAAGGGCACCTGTGACTTGTTCTCCCTTCTTTGGGCTGCAGCTAGAGCCCCACCAAGCCTTGCCAGAATTTCTCATCTGACCTCTTCTCAATTACCCTTGATGAAGAGCCCACAAACCCAGGTCAATAACAGTTTGTCTGACATCTTGAGTTTGTCCCAGAAATACTGATATTGAACTTTCATCCTCCAAACCGGAAGAGAATACATTTCTGCTGTTCTAAACCACCAAGTTCATGGTTATTTGTTACAGTGGCCGCAGGGAACTCATGGAGGGTCCTAGGAAGAAAAGATTCCTTCAAAGAAGAGTCTCCTTTGGTAGACAGAGAAGAAACAGAGCCAGGGAGTTTGTGGGGGTGATCTCATCTGAAACTGATGTCACTCCAGCACCACCCCACTTCCTCTTTTCTTCCTTGACCATTTCCCTATATCCCATGAAATCTGCAGATTTCTTTTCTCAGAAGTTTCATCTGCACCTGATTGTTGGACCCATCTCTGTCCTTAGTGAAAATTCTTGCTCTGTATTTTGCTGTAACTTGTACATGGAAGATGAGATTCAAGAGTAGTCTTTTTGTCTTTCTCTTGATTTTCTGGAAGCTTCCTAGTGCTACACTTAGAAGTGTCCTCTGTGTGCTCCCTTCTATCCTGGGCTTACTTGTAGTAACATTCCACTTGGAGTCCAATTAGTACGATCACTTGGCTTTGAACCTATCCATGACGTCTCTACTATATGGGGAAAATACTCTGTATTGCCTGCAAAGAGGCCACAGTCAGACTTGGCTCTTAAAGTTGAAGAACTACCTCACCTTTGAAAATTCAGAGAAGGAAGGAAAAGGCATGAAGAAAATAAAGTCTAAAACGTCTTGATTGGTTTGGACTTGGGACACAGATGGGAGTTCCTCTTGTGCCAAAAAATCTATCAAATGGCGCCAGCTGTGGGGTACAGAAATTCTAGAAGAATCACACGTTACCATTCATGGGAGGAACTGTAGGAAGGAGGGAGGACGAAGTTTTGCAGATCAGTTGATTTCTCAGTGAGTCATGTGGCCAGATGCAAAGCCCATGACTACATCTGCAGACATATTGTAACCAGTATTAATATTCATGCGGAGACTATCAAGAAAGCTGTTTCCTCTGCATCTTTAGCAGTATGGTAGATCTGGAGGAAAGTCGTTTCTTTTGTGTGGAAGGAGTTTATGCTGCATTACTTTCAAGCTTCATGAGGATTAATTTTAAAAGAGCACAGGGAGTGAAAATATTAGGCCTTATGCAAGGGTAATATTCCAAATATTACACAATCAGCAAGGCCAGAACTGGCCAATCAGAGCAGGTGCTGTGCCCAGGTGTTAACCTTTTATTTGCTGGATCATAGGGAATCTGGGGATTTCTGGAGAATGCTGGGGTGGCTGGAGGAGGTGGAGGCTGTTTGGGGACTCAGAGGGTGACTGCTTGTAGCGTGGCCATCCCGGTGTGTGCCAGCTAAATGTGGGCCTTCACCATTAACATGTAAAAGTGTCGGTGTTAGCCCCTCACTCTTTGCAACTCCATGGACTGTAGCCCACCAGGCTCCAACAGGCTTGCCTGGAGAATTCCATGGACAGGGGGCCCTGGTGGGCTACGGTCCACAGGGTCACAGAGTCTAACTTGACTGAGCGACTTTCACTGAAAATGCCAAGCTTTCCTCTTACCCCTTCTTAACAAGGGAAGCAAAAACACATGCTAGAGATTCATTAACCTAATGCATGTTCTTTGAACCCTACTGTGTGTCAGGTATCATGCTAAGAGCTGGAAACACCAAGATGTTGTCAAGGAAGAACTAGTGGGAAAGTGTAATTATCTCTCTGCTATGTCCGAGTGTACATCCCATTTGGGTCTTGAGTGGTCTCAAGCGATGAAAAGTCTAATGCCAACTGCCTTGTGTAAAACAGAAAAAGGGAGATTTGTTGACTCAAATGACAGACATGTTGAGGAATATATATTACTGGGCACAGGGGACTGGGTGTGTCTGTGTGTGTGTGTGTTTTCCCACTTCACCTCCTTTGGCTGAGATCTTGTTTGGGTTCCTGTGAAAGGAGACTCTGAGACAAAGACCAAAGTTCAAGTAATTTATCTCGAAGGGGACCCCAGAAGAGGAAGTGAGGGAGTGAGAAAGAGACGGATAAAGGAGGAGAGCCCATGTGTATTGCGGTCAAGAGCTGAACATGTCCTGCTGGGGGCCCTCTGAAGAACCATATAGAATTCAGAGAAAAATGAGTTGCTCAGTTGCGTCCAACTCTTTGCGACCCCATGGACTGCAGCCCACCAGCCCCCTCTCACCATGGAATTCTCCAGATAAGAATATTGGAGTGGGTAGCCGTTCCCTTCTTCAGGGCATCTTCCCAACCCAGGGATCGAACCCATGTCTCCCTCTTTGCAGGTAGATTCTTTACCAGCTGAGCCACCAGGGAAGCCCAAATTTTCCACCATGGAGGATGGGGGAGGCTAGGACACTTAGCCTTAGATCCCTGCCTCCCACTGGTTGAGGGCTGCCCCAGTGAGGCATTAGGTCCCCCTTGCTTCTGGATTGTGTCTGCTTGTGCCTAGACAGCCTTCCAGGGCGCACCCGACATGGGACCCCACCACAGGGTGAGGACCCACTCCTGCTTCCCTGGAAACAGGTGTGCAAGGATGTGGCAGGTGCAGCACAAGTGTCCACTCACCTGGACTTTCCTCGGTGGGGGCTCCAGTCTCAGGGTCCATGTGGCAGGGCGAGGTTCCCGTCACATTGTGACCTGGTAGGAACTGGAGGTCTGGAAATCAGCAGGAAGACCAGGTGAGCCAAGCCCCCTCTCGCAGGCATCCACAGAACTTATTAGAGTAGAAAGTAAATTCAGAGCTCCTATGTGATCATTTCAGAAGGTCACCCAGATCTTAAACTTAAAGTCACCCCCCAAACTAAGTTCAAGATTTGCTTCACTCTATCTTAAATGTGAGCAAAATTCCATAGACCTTCACTGATTGTCTACATATACCTTGAGAGCATCAACGAATTCCCTCAAACTTGAGGTGAGCCAAATTTGGGACCCAAGAAATAGTGATTGGGGTTTCTTTCTGTAATCAGGTAACTATAAACCAATTTGACTCGAAAACTCTGAAGCCAACCTCCTAGTAGCCCCTTCACAAAATCCTCGCTGTGCTACATTTGTGTTCCTATAAGATTGTATTGTAAGGTTTAAATGTCACATCAGGCTAGAACATTTGTTATATATCAGAAAAGAATGAAGTGAAAATTGCCCGGTTTTGCCTCTCATGGAAGCTTCATTTGTTCATTGGGGCTACCTGCCTGATATCAAGGTAAAATGTGACTCTTCCAGACTGGTCAAAGTTTAATGTCAACCTTCCTGGCAGTGAAGGTCCCTGTGGGGCCTCAGCCACCTCCGCTGGACTGTATCCTAATCATTCAGCATTGCAGCTCTGCTAACCTTTAGGTCCCTGGTCCAGGAATCCCTGAGGCTGTTTTTCCCTCGAGTTCCTGGTGAAGTCAACCAATATACACGGTGACAATCATGCTGAAAGATATAGTTTTTTCTTCACAAGTTTTTGCTTTTTTGTGATTGTCGGTCAGAATTCCAGGAGAAGTGCTGCTTTTGGCTCAAGTGATCTTGGCGCTTGCCTCAACTCCTCACTGCATTAGGCCTCTGTTGACAAAACCTGCTGATACTCTTCAGGCCTTGAAGGTCAAAAGAATTGCCTTCTGCCTCTTAGCCTTGTGGGCCCGATTATGTTTGAAAAATAGATTTTCCAGGTGGACTGCTAGCCACAGAGTCTCCCTGGTAGTGTAAGGGACATTTAAACTATGTTTTACTCACTGCCAGAAGCCAATAACAGAGCTCGTGGTTTTGGGTTTTTTTTTTCCCTCCTGTGGGAGAAGGTGGTAAGGCCACAAGAGCGGTGGCTGATGATGCATTAGGGCATTCCTGCGACCATATGTGGAATGACACTCTTCTTTCATTGCAAAGTCGTTCAAGGTGGAGGGTACTTGCTCTAAAAACTCTTGAATTAATCTCTTGGTACCAATACCCTTTCAAATTTGTTTCTGGACTTTTATTAACTTTTACTTCAAACGTAATAGTCTAAGGGTTATGAAAACCCAGAGAGAACCTTGAGTGAACACCTACTATATCTTGAAGTGGTTATAATTTATATCCTGTGAGGAATGGTTTGCTGAAAGTGCATATTCATTTCCATTTCTAGGTTGGCTTTTTGGCTGATCTAATTCTTTATCACCATTTAGCTTATGAAACACCTATTGGTGCAGGCTGGGCTGACCTTTTGCATTCCTACTGACAGTTGATAGATAGATAGGCATAAATTAGGATATGGAAGTTTCTTTTTTGAAAATCAGTGGCATTTAACCCTTCTGGGGGTTAAGAAAGCAATTAAAATATATAATCTTTATTTAGAAAATTTTACCAAGTCTTAGTATGGTATTTATTGACATTTTAGGTAGTACTTTAATACAATGTAATATTGGTTAATACACTCTCCTATTGTTATCTACTGCTTTCTACTAGTAAATAGAGCAGCCAGTAATTATCTTATCCTTGCACACTGATAAGCTTTAAGGATGATGTCACAGAAGAAATTATTTATGGCCATTTTATAAGTCATTCATTTATTAATACTTAAGTGGTTAATAGCATATGCTCTGAAATTATTCCACTAGATTTTCTATCCTCATGGCTCTGCTTACTGTACCTGTGGGCTTCCCTTATCAGGGAAAGGGAAAGATAAGGGAAAGTTGGTAAAGAATCTGCCTGCAAGACAGGAGACCCTGGTTCAATTCCTGGGTTGGGAAGATCCACTGGAGAAGGGATAGACTACCCACTCCAGTATTCCTGGGCTTCTGTTGTGGCTCAGCTGGTAAAGAATCTGCCTGCAATGTGGGAAACCTGGCTTCGATCCCTGGGTTGGAAGATCTCCTGGAGAAGGGAAAGTCTACCCGCTGCAGTACTCTGGCCTGGAGAATTCCATAGACTATACAGTCCCTGGGGTCGCAAAGAGTCAGACACAACTGAGCAACTTTCACTTTCACCATATATGTAACTTGGAGAAAGTTACTTCTCCTTTCTAAGCCTCATTTTCCTAATCTGTGAACAAGGGTAATAGCAGTACCTGCCTTATAGTTATGAGGACTAAATGATAGCTTGATTGAGAGCAGAGAACAGTGTCTGGCATATAGACAATGCTAGATAAGCCTTATCTCTTCTCATGATTTAAAAGTTATTTTTAATGTTGTTTGGCCTCCCTGGTGGCTCAGACAGTAAAGAATCTGCCTACAGTGAGGAAGACCTGGATTCGATCCCTGGGTTAAGAAGATCCCCTGGGGAAGGGAATGGCTACCCACTCCTGTATTCTTGCCTGGAGAATTCCATGGACAGAGAGGAGCCTGGCAGGCTGTAGCCCATGGGGTCCACGAAGAGTCAGACACGACTGAGCAACCAACACTTTCACTTTCACTTTACTTTATTATTATAGTGTGCCAGATGCTGTTGAGGCTCTAGGGATACAATGATAAACAAGGCACAAACGTATTAATTAAACGAATAAATTTTAAGCCCCTAATTGAGGTCCTAAGCTGTGGAGACACAGTACAAAGAGAGCCCCTCTGCCTCCCTGCAACCTAGTTGANAGGAGCCTGGCAGGCTGTAGCCCATGGGGTCCACGAAGAGTCAGACATGACTGAGCAACCAACACTTTCACTTTCACTTTAGTTTATTATTATAGTGTGCCAGATGCTGTTGAGGCTCTAGGGATACAATGATAAACAAGGCACAAACATATTAATTAAGCGAATAAATTTTAAGCACCTAATTGAGGTCCTAAGCTGTGGAGACACAGTACAAAGAGAGCCCCTCTGCCTCCCTGCAACCTAGTTGAGTGGACAGAGACAAATGAGTGATGACAGCAAGAGGGAGAAACAGGCTAACAGATGGAGAGTGAAGAGTGGAGGACCTTAGGCTTCTCTGATGCGGTAACATTCGAGCAGAAGCAGAGGGGGCGCACTGTGTGAGTATCTGACGGGAGAGTTTCCTAGGTGGGGGCATAGGACAAGCAAAGTGCAAAGCTCTAAACACCAAACACACTGGTACTGGGAGCCCAGTCATAAAGGGAGGTGTCAGGGGAGGCGGCAGGAAAAGAGAGAAATCTAGCATGTCATCTAAAGTTTTAACTTGAGCCACTTGTGAACTGTGAAGTCATTTACCCACTGGGCAAGATGTGGACTAGTGACGAGATTTGAACTGGGAGTCATCCAGAGTTTATTTTGTATATGTCCCATCNACACCAAACACACTGGTACTGGGAGCCCAGTCATAAAGGGAGGTGTCAGGGGAGGCGGCAGGAAAAGAGAGAAATCTAGCATGTCATCTAAAGTTTTAACTTGAGCCACTTGTGAACTGTGAAGTCATTTACCCACTGGGCAAGATGTGGACTAGTGACGAGATTTGAACTGGGAGTCATCCAGAGTTTATTTTGTATATGTCCCATCTGAGATGTCTGTTATACCCTCACGTGCATATGCCCAGTAGCAGGATGGCTGTATCCATCTAGAGCTTAGGGGGAAGGAAGAGGTAGGAAAGATAAACGTAGGAGTGATCAGTATGGAGCCAGCATTTGAAGTCAGTGGCTGGATCAGATCCATTTAGGTCGCCGAACAGAACCTTGGGGTGCTCCGGCATCTACAGGTTGAACAGAACGGAAACCAGGGGACAAGACAAAGGGGTTTAGAGAAGTGGGAGGAAAGCCTGGAGAATATGATGTCTTGGAGCTCTAGAGAAGAAAATCTTTCAAGAAGAAAGTTATAGATGAACAAGTCACCTGTTTGCTCCTGAGAGGTCAACAACGATGAGAACAAAAAAGTATTGGATTTGGAAAAATGGTGGCCCACTGGTGATCTTAGATGCTGGAAATGACAGAAGACAAAGGAAGGCAATGGAGATCAAATTTTGATCCCTTCTCAGAGAAGCTTAACTGTAAAAAGGAGGAAAGATATGAAGAAAGAATATTGAGAAAGAAATCTATGAACATTGATATAAGCTGGTAAGAGGGTAAAGAGACACAACTTGCGATGCAGAAGAGATCAGAGCTGCCAGCCTAGGAAAACTGTGGACAGTTGACACAGTGCTTAACAAAGGGACCCAGTATTCCCATGCTCGTCTTCAGGCTGCGAATGTAGTTGGAACTCCAGACAGTGCTTGTGAAATTAAGGACATCTGGGATATGGACCGGAGAAGGCAATGGCACCCCACTCCAGTACTCTTGCTTGGAAAATCCCATGGACAGAGGAACCTGGTAGGCCGCAGTCCGTGGGGTCGCTGAGTGGGACGCAACTGAGTGACTTCACTTTTACTTTTCACTTTCATGCTTTGGAGAAGGAAATGGCAACCCACTCCAGTGTTCTTGCCTGGAGAATCCCAGGGACGGGGGAGCCTGGTGGGCTGCCATCTCTGGGGTTGCACAGAGTCTGACACAACTGAAGCAACTTAGCAGCAGCAGCAGCAGGGATCCGGCGGTCTTAAAGAGAATAGGATTCCTGTTCAGTTCAGTTCAGTTCAGTCACTCAGTTGTGTCCGACTCTTTGCGACCCCATGAATTCCAGCACTCCAGGCCTCCCTGTCCATCACCAACACCTGGAGTTCACTCAATCTCAGGTCCATCGAGTCGGTGATGCCATCCAGCCATCTCATCCTCTGTTGTCCCCTTCTCCCTCCTGTCCCCGATCCCTCCCAGCATCAGGGTCTTTTCCAATGAGTCAACTCTTCACATGAGGTGGCCAAAGTACTGGAGTTTCAGTTTTAGCATCATTCCTTCCAAAGAACACCCAGGACTGATCTCTTCTAGAATGGACTAGTTGGATCTCCTTGCAGTCCAAGGGACTCTCAAGAGTCTTCTCCAACACCACAGTTCAAAAGCATCAATTCTTTGGTGCTCAGCTTTCTTCACAGTCCAACTCTCACATCCTGTAGGAGGGGCAAAAAAAAGAAAGATGGAAGTGAATATTCTAAGTATGTAGGACAGAGGTATATGGCATAGCTCTCATTTTATTTCTGTATCACTGATGATTATAAGACCCAGGAAAATAAAGCAATTTTATCAGATATTAAAAGAGCAGATCTGTTGCACATTAACAATAAAAATGACAAATTTTAAAATTCCTTCTTTCTGTGATTTCATAGCTTTACTTAATCATTAACCCTATATCAGTTTAGTTCAGTCGCTCAGTCGCGTCCGACTCTTTGCGACCCCATGAATCACAGCATGCCAGGCCTCCCTGTCCATCACCAACTCCATAGATCTTCCATAAGTTACAATGGAGTTTCAGTCACAAAGTCGTGTCTGACTCTTTGTGACCCCATGGACTGCAGCCACCAGGCTCATCTGCCTCCGCTCTCTCCCAGAGTTTACTCAAATTCATGTCCATTGAATCAGTGATGTTATCTAACCATCTCATACTCTGACACCCTTTATCCTTTTGCCTTCAATCTTTCCCAGCATCAGGGTCTTTTCCAATGAGTCAGCTTTTTGCATTAGGTGCCTGAAGTATTGGAGCTTCAGCTTCAGCATCAGTCCTTCCAGTGAATATTCAGGGTTGATTTCCTTTAGGACTGACTGGTTTGATCTCCTTGCAGTCCAAGGGTTTACTTCCCAACCAACGCATCTTAAATTGAAAACATTGTAAAAAGAAAGTGCATTCACTATACGTAACCTACCAAACATCATAGATTAGCCCAGTTTACCTTAAATGTGCTCATGTTTACATTAGCCTACATGCACGCTCAGTCACTGAGTTGTGTCTGACTCTTTGTGACCTCATGGACTGTATAGCCCACCAGGTTCCTCTGTCCATGGGAATTCTCAGGCAAGAATACTGGAGTGGATTGCCATTCTCTTCTCCAGCAGATCTTCCTGACTCAGGGACTGAATTCACATCTCTTGTGTCTCCTGCACTGGCAAGCAGATTATTTTATTTTATTTTAATTTTTATTTTTAAAATTAATTTATTTATTTTAACTGGAGGCTAATTACTTTTCAATATTGTAGTGGTTTTTGCCACACAGGCAGACAGATTCTTTACCACTATGCCAAGTAGGAAGCCCTTCCATTAGCCTACAGTTGGGCAAAATCATCTAAACTATTTTATAATAAAGTGCTGAACATTTCACGTGATTTATGGAATATGGTACAGGTACAGAACGATAATATGGGGATCAGTTTTTCACCCTCATGATTGCGAGGCTGACTGGGGGTTGTGACTCACTGACACTGCCCAGCATCATGGGAGAGTATCATATAGTACATCACTAGAAAAAAAATCAATATTTGAAGTGTGGTTTTTACTAACTGGGCATAGCTTTATCACTATGATAAAGGGAAAAAAATAGTTGTTCAACCACTATAAGTCAAGGACTGACTGTACCTTTGAAGAAGACCACCGTGGCAGAGTATCAACAGCAGTGATGCTGGTGTGAGTATCCATAGTTTTAGGTGCTTTTAAGTACCTCAGTTTCCTCATCTGTGCAATGAAAGTACCATTACTGGCTTTCAGAGGGTGGCCAACAAGAATAGGTTCAAATGACCTGCTTGTCAGTCATCAGTGTCTTACGCTGGAGGAACGCATCAGANCGTCAGAACATAGACCTGAGTATGAGTCCTGGACCTGTCACAACTGGGACAGAGTCTGTTGCTGGCTCTGTCAGTGAGTATCCATAGTTTTAGGTGCTTTTAAGCACCTCGGTTTCCTCATCTGTGCAATGGAAGTACCATTACTGGCTTTCAGAGGGTGGCCAACAAGAATAGGTTCAAATGACCTGCTTGTCAGTCATCAGTGTCTTACGCTGAAGGAACGCATCAGAGGGTGCGCTAGCCATCCAGCACAAAAAGTGAAGTCAGTAGCAAATCACGATGAAGTCTGATGCTAGTTTCCTTCTGCCACGCTTAAGGCAGCAAGATTTGTATTAGAGCCTGCCATTTTTGTGTTCATGGATAGGAATTCTCCTAACTTTCCTCAACTTCATCAACTTGTAAGGGTCCAAAACAGGATAAGGGTCCTGCCTTCCTCAGTAAAACCTCCCAAAAGATGCCCTCAGCACCTTGAATTCTTATAGCTCAGACTCACCGCAAAGAGTCGGACACGACTGAGCGGCTGAACTGAACTGAACTGAACTGAATCACAGTTAAGACCGCATGTTTCTATTCCCACCAGTTGTGATGGTCAGCAATCAACCATGTGTGTTCCCAAGCCTATTTATGCTAGTTGTGCTGGCAACTGTTTATGCAAGTGTTATATGCTTATTATTTACATAACTATTATGTAGCGTGATGAAAGATTTGATGATAACGAGTTGCTATGATAAATTGCTATCAAATGAGATGTATGTAAAACACACATAAAAGACTGGGGGAAGAGCAAAAATGTAGAAAAATTGCTTTCTAAAAGGTCTCATTCTGCCTGAAAGAAACCAAAACTGGGACTTCTGGATGATGCATTATGGGTGGTTTTGAAAGAAAGACAGCTTAGAACTCTGATCAGCAGACCCTGACACAAAGAAAGGGTCTTGGCACAACATCAAAAGAGTGGCAAGTGAATGAACATCCATATGTTTCAGGTTAAAATTAAATCTTTAAGGTATGTATGTATCACATTTTATGATTCACTGCTTTAATTAACTTTTCCAGTTGACTTGCCAACTGCCAGTTCCAACTTCATTGGGTAACAGTAAAACTGTAATGTTTATTTTTCAGTTACTATGAATGTATACTCATTGTTTAAACCACTGTAAAAGTTGAAAATGAATAAATAAAAAAATAAAACTTAACTAGTCCAAATCAAATACTAGCAATAATTTAATATAGTTCCTTCTAGTCATTTTTTTCAAAATATATTTTTTGAAATAAAATTATTACTGTTATATTTATTTTTTGTCTTCTGTTTTTTCATGAAATATTTTATCATAAGCATTCCCTATGTTAATATTCATCTATACACTATTTTGGGGCTTCTCTGGTGGGTTCAGTGGTAAAGAGTCTGCCTGCCAGTGCAAGAAATGGCAGATTCCACGCCTGGGTCAAAAAAATCCCCTGGAGAAGGGAATGGCAACCCACTCCAATATTCTTTCTTGGAAAATCCCATGGACAGAGGAGCCTGGAAGGCTACAGTCCGCACAGTGGCAAAGAGTTGGACTCGACTAAGCAACTGAGCACAGAGCACAACAGTATTTTATTTGTTTCTTTAACATTTTTTGAAATATTAATAGCATTTGTAATAAAAATGATATTCATCTGTTAACTTCAAACAATACAAAAATTAAACAAAAAATGAAGCTGATGACTTAGAAACAGCCAATGCTAAATTTATATTAACATTTTCCTAGATTTCCCTTTTCATAAAGATGTAGATAAAAGGATATATGGATATGATGCATATTATTTTTAAAGAAATGGGTTATAATGTAATTATTTTAAATTTACTGAAAAGTTACAAAGATATCACACCCTCACCCAAACTCTCCTCCTATTAACACTTTATATTACCATTGTAGGTTTGTTATATCTAAGAAATTAACACCAGTAAATTACTATTATCTAAACTCCAAAATTTAGATTTTACCAGTTTTTCCACTATTGTCCTTCGTTTTACAATGCAGGGTACCATCTTGAATTTAGCATACGATAGAAAACTGTTATTTTTTGGAATTCCAAAAATCACTGCAGATGGTGACTGCAGCCATGAAATTAAACGACACTTGCTCCTTGGAAGAAAAGTTATGACCAACCTAGACATATTAAAAAAGCAGACATTACTTTACCAACAAAGGTCCGTCTAATCAAAGCTATGGGTTTTCCAGTAGTCATGTATGGATGTGAGAGTTGGACTATAAAGAAAGCTGAGCACCGAAGAATTGATGCTTTTGAACTGTGGTGTTGGAGAAGACTCTTGAGAGTCCCTTAGACTTCAGGGAGATCCAACCAGTCCATCCTAAAGGAGATCAGTCCTGAATATTCATTGGAAGGACTGATGTTGAAGCTTCATTGGAAGGACTGATGTTGAACCTGAAACTTCAATACTTTCACCACCTGATGCAAAGAACTGACTTATTGGAAAAGACCCTGATGCTGGGAAAGATTGAAGGCAGGAGGAGAAGGGGATGACAGAGGATGAGATGGTTGGATGGCATCACCGACTCAATGGACATGCTGCTGCTGCTGCTACTGCTAAGTCGTTTCAGTTGTGTCTGACTCTGTGTGACCCCAAAGACTCCAGCCCACCAGCCTCCTCTGTCCCTGGGATTCTCCAGGCAAGAATACTGGAGTGGGTTGCCATTTCCTTGCCCAGCAATGGAGATGAATTTGAGACTCATCTCAATAGAGATGAGTTTGAGTAAACTCCAGGAGTTGGTGATGGACAGGGAGGCTGGGCATGCTGTAGTCCATGTGGTTGCAAAGAGTCGGACACAATTGAGCAACTGAACTGAACTGAGAAAATTTTTACTTCTTTTTAATAGAAAAAACCTGAATAAACATAAAGAAATCTTAAGCCACAGATTAACGTTTCTCTACTGTAAGAGTTGTTTCCTAAATGACCACACTAAATTTTAAAATGTGCCGTGTGATTTTGCTTCAATTGTGTCCGATTCTTTGCAAGCCTCATGGACTGTAGCCTGCCAGGCTCTTCTATCCATGGGATTCTCCAGGCAAGAATACTGGAGTGAGTTGCCATGCCCTTCTCCAGGGGATCTTCCCAGCCCAGGGATTGAACCCACGTCTCTTATGTCTCCTGTATTGGCAGGCAGGTTCTTTACCACTAGAGCCACCTGGGAAGCCCAAATTTTAAAATAAGTATTATGAAAAAATTAAGAGGTTGGAGTCATAAATTTTTAATTACATAATTTATTCACCGACTAAAAAGACAAAATTACTTCTCTTATATTTCTTACCATCCCTCTCCTCAACACCCACCCCTAGTTTCTTTGCTTTTGTAGCTTTGCAGACTTTTCCCAGATGAGTAATGTGTACACTGTTCTGCAATTAAATTCTCATGTTAGATCTTAAACCATATTTAGTTGGATTCATGACTCATCACGAGTCTTTTCAGCCACAAATTTTCCTTGCTTAAATTCTGTATTTCATTCACCTCTTGGTTGGCTGGTTCCCTCTGTTAGAAATTCTTTTAAAAATGGGTTATGGATACTATATTTCACTATTTTTTCATGTTTGAGAATATCTGCCTTGGCTTTTTATATTCAAACAGTCAATTGTCTCATCTTAATGTTTTAGAAAATCATTTTGTTTTCCTTAGAATCTGGAAAAATTCTACATCAACTTCTGACATGAAAAATTTATAGCATGTCCAAGACCAACCTCATGGTTTCCTTTGCTGGTGGCTTGTGTTTACTCCCTGACAGTTTGAAGAATTCTTTATTCCTTAGGGAATATAGTCAATACTATCATAATAATTTCCTATGGCGACAGACAGCAACTAGACTTATTGTAGTGATGATTTTGCAACTTATGCAAATATCAAATCACTGTGTCATTTACCTGAAATGAATATAATCTTATAAATCAACTATACCTCAATAAAAAATATATTCTAAAAAGTTCTTTCCTCCTGAGTTTACTATTTGAACCAAGACACATCTTCACGTGGAGTCCACTATTATTTTTTCTCTGGAACATAGGGAGTAGATCTACTTCTTCCTTTCAAAGATTTTTGGTTTTCACTATTGTGCCTCAAAAGCACTTTTCCTATTCTTTTGGAGCATCACTTCAGGGAAGCCAATTAAATATCCTTATGTTGGATTATCCTTGTCTTCCATGGTTTACATTACTTTCCTCTGCTCTTACTTCTGTGCTCACTATGATGATCTCAAGAATTTCTCCATTCCAGTCATCTAATTTTTATTTGCGTCTATTCTTTTGCTGCTAATTTATATCTATTGTAATGTTATCGTTTTAGTTCTCACTGTTTCGATTGTGGCACCATTCCTTTCCTTCTCACTCTGTTATTTTATTATTCATTTTGCTGTTTTGTCTTGCTGATTTTCTAAGTTTTTCTACCCTATGGAACGATCTCCTGGAATAATTTATGCTGTTTCTCAAATTGTTTTCATCCAGCCTGAATTTTTCATCTATGTTTTTTTTCCCGCTTTCTCTTTCCATTCCCTTCTTTCTTTCCTTCTTCCTTCATTTCTTTCTTTCTCTTTCTTTCAGTGTAAAAAGATTCCCACCTTGAATTAACCCATCCATCACTTCACATAAGTAGCTTTTATCTTTAGTGATAACATTTAATTTCTACTCTCTTAGGACATTTTAATCATATAATAAAGTGATATCAATTATAGTCACTGTTTTACATTAGATTCTCAGATTTTAATCATCTTAGAAAATTTGTACCCTCTTATTTCTAAAGGACATTTGTATGGTTGCCCAGACCTTCTTTATGCCACAGTACGGTCGCAGACATCTTTATAATATTTCCAGTGTTCTTCGAGTTTGAAGCCATCTTTGAGTTTGAGGGTATTCCTCTTAGTCTCCTTTTTTTCTCAGCCTAACAGTATGGAGTGGAATGAGCAGGAAGCTCACTAGAGGGAACATAGCTCTCCCCTTTCTTCCAAGGTCCTGTGAAGTACCCTATACACTAGTTTGTTTCCCAAACTGACTCAGTGGAAATGACAGGCCTTGGCACTGTGCACCTCCCTTTGCTGACTTCCATTTGAAATGTAGGGAATTTACGATGAAATAAGATTTGCTAGGGTCTTCTCCAAGTCACCCACTCAGTTCCTCAGTTTTCTCCCCAAACTGAAAGGTATTAATGAGATATCTCAGCATTTCACTAACTCTTTTCTCTTTCCTCAGGGTTGGGTTGGGGGCGGGTCAGTCCTGGCACAGCAAAATCATTTGTTTCCTTCTTAGGCTGCCACACTTATTAGTTTCTGACATGAATTTATAGGCTTTTCTCTGTTTAGAAACTACTGATGAACTTTTATCCTTTTACAGAAACTAACTGTGTATATTTCACTAGGCGCTGGGTTGGATATACTGTAGCATTTTAACTTTAATTCTCCACTATTATCCTGCAGCTTGTCAACGTTTTCCAGAGAATTATCAACATTTATTTAAACATCATTCATTTTTTGTCTGTTTAAGATTTTCCTAGATTTTTTGCTATAATAAAAACACTATTATAAACATCCTTGATAATAAATTTTTCTTCGCATATTAAATTATTCCCTTGTGGTGAATTTCTAAAGAGGAGTTACTGAATCAAAAGGCATAGGCCTGTTTTTTATGATTTCTGATCCATGTTGCCAATTTGCTTTCCATTTTGTTATATTTCAAAATACACTGCCAACAGCTAATGTCCAAAGTCTCAAAAAATGACTTTCTTGCAATGGGCTTCAGAAGTAGACACAATTTAACTTAAGAAATAAGGATAACTGTTCATTTGAAAATGCACGTTAACAAGGATGAGAATGGTTTTGCAGCCACGACAGTATGAAAGCTGTCATCAACGAGGACAGCTGAGAGCCAACCTAAAACCTGATGAGAAGATAAATCCCCATTCAGCAAGGTGGAATGTGGACCAGAGTCACCAAGAAGGAAATTGGGTTGGGGGGAGTGTCAAAAATCACTCCAAGTTTACGACATGTTAATTGCATCTATAAAAAGTACTTAGGGATAGCACTCTTTTTTTTTTTNAGTATGAAAGCTGTCATCAACGAGGACAGCTGAGAGCCAACCTAAAACCTGATGAGAAGATAAATGCCCATTCAGCAAGGTGGAATGTGGACCAGAGTCACCAAGAAGGAAATTGGGTTGGGGGGAGTGTCAAATATCACTCCAAGTTTACGACATGTTAATTGCATCTATAAAAAGTACTTAGGGATAGCACTCTTTTTTTTTTTTTCCATTCCCACAGACTATCTGCTAGGCTTTCAGCGTCTGCTGCAACAACAAAATAGTTTATTCTTACTCAATTTTTCTCCCCCATAAAGAAAAATCAACGAAGTATTATCATGCTTCTTAGATACAACTGAACTCATCTTATTAGGGAAAAGTGAAGAAGGATGTGTCATCGTATTAGAAATGACATGATGTATATACAGCCATATGTTTTCAAAGGGTTTTCTGTCAGTGTTAATCAAAACTCCTCCAAATTTATGAACCTCCAGAGCAGCATGTCAACCATATGGGACCATATGGGCAATATCTCCCCTTCAACATTGCGAATTTGAATTAATAATAAACATAACTTAGCGAACCTAAATGAGAAAAACATATCAATGTTGAATCTCAGAAAAGTAGAGACTTACAAAAAAATTCCCCTGGGTGTTAATTTTGTTAGCATTCTGTCTAATATCTCTATCACACCGCTCCAGTGTTTTCACTCTGCCTGCTCACTTATTGGACAGAGAATTGGTTGCGACCGACTTCATGATTGCCACTAAAATATCAAATAATCAGTACCTCATATTTCCCCCCTTTGCTTTGCATTTTGTGGGAAAACAGAAAACTTGGGCTGAAAAGAAACCAGGAAGAGTATCCCTGTTATTATTTAGTGTCTAAAATCCGACCATTGACATCTTTCCCAATCTGCATCCGTGGCCTTCCCACATCAAATTACTATTATTTATATATTACTGCATTACTAATTCTTCACTACATTACTCTATTAATTACTACCTTCCTACTTTAATTGCTATACTGTTAATTTAACATTATATATTACAAATCACTATTATTATAATACTATTATCTTATTTGCCTAGCAGTCACCATCTCCTTTCTGTTATTTTAGAAGATAATATCGTTTTAGGATCTGTGTTATATAACTTAGACTGATTTCTAATATTGACTGAATGTGGGCATGTGTTAGGGTATCATCAGGCAAGCGAGTTCTTTTTAGTTGGAGGAAACAATTTTGATTCTCGCACATGGATTTTAAATATGAACTTTCAGAAGACTGGGGGGAGGTGGTGGTCATAATTGGGAACAGGCTGAAAATGAGCCAGAAATGTACAGCTGTTGACCATAAACTTACTACAATGGGCAGCGGCTAGGAACTAGACCAGGGGCAGGGAAAGAGGGGCTAATCTCTCTTTATAGTATTTTCTCTACTGTTTAGAGAAAGATTTGGGTGAGGACGAAGATGTTGATAGTGATGATGATTTTGCTGGTGATGATACTGTCTATTGTGAGTCATCATAATACTAAGAAAATACACGAATATTATAATGAGTTTAGAAACAGTGTGGCATAACATGCTAATCATGGAATCAAGATTGCTGGGAGAAAAATCAATAACCTCAGATATGCAGATGACACCACCCTTATGGCAGAAAGTGAAGAGGAACTAAAGGGCCTCCTGATGAAAGTGAAAGAGGAGAGTGAAAACGCTGGCTTAAAACTCATCATTCAAAAAACGAAGATCATGGCATCTGGTCCCATCACTTCATGGCAATTAGATGGGGAAACAGTGGAAACAGTGACAGACTTTATTTTCTTGGGCTCCAAAATCACCACAGATGGTGACTGCAGCCATGAAATTAAAAGATGCTTACTCCTTGGAAGAAAAGCTATGACCAACCTAGACAGCATATTAAAAAGCAGAGACATTATTTTGCCGACAAAGGTCTGTCTAGTCAAAGCTATGGGTTTTCCAGTAGTCATGTATGGATGTGAAAGTTGGACTATAAAGAAAGCTAAGCACCGAAGAATTGATGCTTTTGAGCTGTGGTGTTGGAGAAGACTCTTGAGAGTCCCTTGGACTTCAGGGAGATCCAACCAGTCCATCCTAAAGGAGATCAGTCCTGAATATTCATTGCAAGGACTGATGCTGAAGCTGAAGCTCCAATACTTTGGCCATCTGATGTGAAGAACTGACTCATTGGAAAAGACCCTGATGCTGGAAAAGATTGAAGGCAGGAGGAGAAGGGGATGACAGAGGATGAGATGGTTGGATGGCATCACTGACTTGATGGACATGAGTTTGAGCAAGCTCTCGGGGTTGATGATAGACAGGGAAGCCCACTGTGCTGTATGTAGTCCATGGGGTCAAAAAGAGCTGAACACGACTGAGCAACTGAACTGATACACATGCTAAAATAATACCTGGTGAGCCAGCCCTGCTATAATCCCTTCACATTGAATTTGGTTGGATGTATCATTTGCTCCTGGTCCACAGAATACGGCAAAGGTGAAAGGACTTACCAGATGTAATGAAAGTTCAAAAACAGACTGATTTTAAGTTAATGACAAGCAAGATTGTCCTGGGTGGGCCTGATGTTGTCAGGTGAAAGGCTCAGAAGAGATTCTCCTCCTGGCCATGAAGAAGTCAGCTGCCATATTCTGGAAGGTTCTGTGAGAAGGCCATATGACAAGACAGTGCCATGGCCTCTAGGAACTGAGAGCAGCCCTGGGATGCAAGCTAGCAAGAAATGAGGACATCAGTCCTACAGTAGCAAGGAACCTAATTCTGCCAATAGCGCGTGAGCTTCGTGGAGGTCTCTGAGGTCCACCAAGGAAAACAGCTCAGTCAACATCTTGAACACATTTTTTTTTTGAGATCCTGAGCACAAGACCCAGATGGCTGAGCCACAGAAATTGTGAAATAATAAATGTATGTTGTTTTAAGCCCCTATATTGGTAGCAATTTGTTACATAGCAATTGATACCTTCCCTTGTAGCTTAGTTGGTAAAGAGGCTGCCTGCAATGCAGGAGACCTGGGTTAGATTCCTGGGTCAGGAGGATCCCCTGGAGAAGGAAATGGCAACCNGCCACAGAAATTGTGAAATAATAAATGTATGTTGTTTTAAGCCCCTATATTGGTAGCAATTTGTTACATAGCAATTGATACCTTCCCTTGTAGCTTAGTTGGTAAAGAGGCTGCCTGCAATGCAGGAGACCTGGGTTAGATTCCTGGGTCAGGAGGATCCCCTGGAGAAGGAAATGGCAACCCATTCCAGTATTCTTGCCTAGAGAATCCCATGGACAGAGGAGCCTAGCAGGTTACAGTCTATGGGGTCGCAAGAGTCAGACATGACTGAGTGACTATAAGCTCACAGCACACAAAGGACCAAATAATATAAAAGTAAGAAGTCTTCTCTGGGAATCTGATCATGGATTTGGGATTACTCATTAGAAAGCTGGGGTATAATTCTTTCTTCAACACTACTTATACATATACAACTTTTACAGGAAGAGAATCAGTTATTTTCCAAGACCACAGATGATCAAACAAAAAGGTATCTTCATTAATTTTTTTCAGAGACTCTCATCTCAGAGACTCTGGTTTAATTGATTTCAGATGCTATCTGGGCATCAGTATTTGTCAAAGTTGCTCAGGAGAGTCTAATGTGCTGTGCTGGGTTGTCAGTTTCTTCACAGCAAGAAATATGCTCCTCCACAGTTGATTGCAAATAGTATTAAAGTCTGTACTCTGCAGCAATGTGTCTTAAGTCAAAGTGGACTTTAGAAATGCTGATGCAATAGCTAAGTGAATGGGGAGAGAATGCCAGGCCTGCCAGGACAGATCTGGTATGATGTGTGAAAGAAAGCAGCCTAGAGTAATTCTGATGGGAAGTCCAGGGGCTATCGAATAAATGTGAAGGGATGGGGTTGCTCACCTCCTCTTGGTAAAGTCTTGATTCCAGATCAAGCTACTCTCCTCAAGCCCACCTGAGTCCCATCTAAGTAGCTGGGGTATTCTTGTCCTTTCTTTGGCCTCCATATTTGGCCTAGCATGTTTTATTTTTTGTTGTTAATCATTTCTTCTCCATATTCTTTCTGTTCCTTAGAAAAATTTACCTCGCCAAAAGCCTGCCTGGCTAAAATAAATGATATCTAAAGAGAAAAAAAAAATCCTGAACCACAGGAGATGGCAGTTCAGTAGCTGGAAATATATTTGGGAATTGTCTCTGAGTTTGTAGAAGGTTGCAAGGAAGATCTTAGCTTAACTGGGCAATACATACTTTGGAATAAGTGATTGGCACAGTGGACTAGATCTGCCTATAAAGAACAAGTAAGCCTCCATCTCAAAGAACTGGGCAAGTCAGAATAGGCCAGGTTTTGCTGCAGTAACAAACAGCTCTAACATCTCAATGACTTAAAAAATAAGTAAATAAAAACAGGTTTATTCCTGGCTAATGCTCCATAGCTCCCTTAGTATGAGTGGTTGGGGCCTTTCCTGTGTGTCATTCTGAGTCAGAGACTGGTTGATGGAACCTCAGCCATGTTGAGTTTTGCCAGTCAGTGTCAGATGAAAAGGGGAGGGGCAAACCACTGGCTCTTAAAGGTTCTGCCAGGAAATTATACATGTCACTTCCACTCACATTTGATTGGCCAAGGCAAGTCATGAGACTTCAAAGGTCAAGAAGCGCAATTCTATCCTGTATTTATACTGAGGGAGAGAATCAGACATTTTGGGGAAGTAACACTAATAACTACAACAAGGATTTAGCCCAGAGTTTCTCTGAGGCCCCAGATTTCTACAATACTTCTAGGGGTCTGTGAATCCACACTGGCTAAAAACATTGTCTAAAGATCCCCAATTACTATATATTGGGCAAATATAGTTCTATTTAGAATAGCTATAGACGTGTTTTACTGAATTTCTGTTGTTTTACTCAATTACTGTTGAACTCTAATTTTTACTCTTGATGTATTACTTTTCAAAGAACTTATATTGAAATTACAGCTAAAGTTATGTTGAGGAAGGTTTTGAAGTTAAAAAAAAAAATGTTCTTGTGTTTGAGAAGGTCAGGAGCCATGGAATTAACTATTTACCTGACTCATTGCCATAAGCCAACCAGATGGTTTTCTTAGGTAATTTCTTTCACAATTCAGGTTGCATGATGATGCTGAAATAAGTGTTTCATGAATATGGAAGGGGTTGATTGAGATATACAGTCCCCCTCTAATCCATCTATTACCATTGCTACTATATAAACTACGCATGGTAGTTTCATTCATCAGATTCTCCACACCTTCCAGAACATATCTGAATATACAGTTGCCTGTGAAACGGCAATGTGGCGAGGCACTAAAACTCTAGATTTTGAATAAACAGGTAATTTTCCTTGTATTTTTAAGCTGAAATCAGTTGTAGACAAGTAGCTAATATTCCTACATGTTTGTGATCAACTTGATAAAAAGTCATTTGAATTAAGAAGTTAACTACTTTCTGAATGTCCACCTGTAATTCATGGTTCCTGCTAGGGAGGAGTGGGAATCAAGAATCTTTGTTCTTAAATCTTTTGAGAAAATATTCTATCATGTTATTTTCTTTCTGCTTTTGAATTCACCCTGCAGCCAGCTCCTTTCACTGGTGCTGGCTGAAAAGATGTGGAATAAAACCAGCATATTCTGAGGGGACACTCCCTCTGCACCTGGTCTTTTCTTCTGATAAAGACTAGCCACAAAGGAACCAAGAGTGAGGAGGAGAATTCTCAGCGCTCTCCCCTACTTACCCTCTCCTCGGTCTCTGGAATTTTCTTACACTATTGGTTATGCCATGTGATATCCTGCAGAACTCCTTCACCCACGAGAATTTTCCCTAGGCTTGGAACCCAGCATCCACCTGCAAACTGCCCGATGATTCAAAAACAGCATTCTTCTTTCAAATGGCTAAGTACAGTTTTGAAAAATTCTGCCCTGGATCTAGAAAGAGAGAGAGCAGTCCCATGAAATTGGCATCTTTTTAATAATTTCTGCATCAGATGAAAATGAACAGTTTTCCAAATACAACTGGATACGCCACAAAGGGAAAAATAAACTGGAAAACATCTTAAGCCCTCCGCTGCAGGTGTGTTGGCAAAAATTTCCACACAACTTTCACATGATTCCTGGTGCTGAACGAAAAAAATGTTTACACTAACAGCTCTTGAACTGAGAAGAGTGATATTAAGGAATATTCTGNAAAAATTCTGCCCTGGATCTAGAAAGAGAGAGAGCAGTCCCATGAAATTGGCATCTTTTTAATAATTTCTGCATCAGATGAAAATGAACAGTTTTCCAAATACAACTGGATATGCCACAAAGGGAAAAATAAACTGGAAAACATCTTAAGCCCTCTGCTGCAGGTGTGTTGGCAAAAATTTCCACACAACTTTCACATGATTCCCGGTGCTGAAAGAAAAAAATGTTTACACTGACAGCTCTTGAACTGAGAAGAGTGATATTAAGGAATATTCTGTTTTTTTTTTTCACTTAGTTTTTGTTTTATTGTAAAAGTGACCTAAAAGTTGTAAAAATACTCTACAAAAAAAAAATAATGAAAAGAAAACACTTCCCCTAGTAATCACATTACTCAAAGATAACTATTAACATTTGTTGTATATTTTTCAACACTTTTTCTATGCATTAAAAAAACCATGCATTTTAACTCAAACTTTAGTATGCTGAATTCTGTGTTTAAGGTGCAAACTTTATAGCTGTTGATTCAGCTTTAGTTTATTGCTCTCATACTCATATTGACTTTTAACAAACTTCATCAGACAAGGACCAAGAATGGGATGTTAAAAATATCCAATTTAAAAATCAGTCTATCAGTTTTGTATTGTATTCTAATCGGGTGTGTTCTGTATATTTTAATTTTTAATACATAAAGATACAAAGCGGATATACTTTAATTGTACATGGCAGATTTTTAAAAATCTCAAAGATATTTTGCATAATATGAGGACTTTAAAATTATTTTTCTTGTCTCTCTAGGATAAGATGATTTTGAGGGAAAAAAATAGAATTCAGAAGATATATTAAGAACTGTGACTTTTGCCAACATAGAGTGACCTCTTTCAGCTCAACTGAAATTTTGTTGTTGTTGCTTGAATTGGACTTTGAGGCTAAAACTTTTACCCTGGGTTTATTTTATATTTGGTTTGCTAGTTTTGCTCCTTTGCTTATTTTTAAACAAACTGTAGGGTATTTTGTTTTTGTCTCAGGGTAGGGAGGATAGTAGGAAGAGAGATGGATTTTGTTTTTTTAACCCAATTAAGGTCTTCATCTTTCCTAAAGGAGTTAAGCATTCATTTTTACTGATTTGAGTTGCATAATATGATACCCACATCTCTGTTTATGCTTGTTTTTAAACTTATTTTTGCTCTAACTTTGCTCTGTGCACAAGATCTGGCTGGTCTTTTCCCTCTAGGTAGGGATTCTTCATCTTGGTTCTCAGACTCCCTTGAACATCAGGTTTCTGAAGATTTCCTGAGATCGGGCAAAAGTGTGTGTGTGTGTGTGTGTGTGTGTGTGTGTAGGGAGAAGATCCACGCTTCTCCTTACCTTTTCCTCCCCTCAAACCACCAATACATTTCCCTCTTAACTTTCACCTGCTGAGAAAATAGAAGCCATCAGAAGAGAATGTATTCCATCCTCACCACCTAATCTGCCCACCTACCTGTTTGGGACCCACTGATCGGAAGGCTGTGGAAGAGGAGGGAGCCTCTGTTTGAGAAGCTCCGGGAGAATGGATCCTCAGGGCGAGAAAGCGGAGGATGTTTGGGAAGACGCAGTGGATGCAGAAGGCTGCCAAGGCTGGCCCACTCTGAGTCTGGTGAGCACACAGAAAAGTGGGTGGGGACGGAGGGGGTGGGAAGGGATGATGTCACTGGGGTAGGTACTGGACTCTCCTGGATGAGGTTGTAGGGGATGAAGAGAAACCTGGGAGCCTGGGCTCACGTGGCAAGTGAATAAACAGGTGAAAAAGGCCCTGGGGAAGACGATCTCTAAAGCTCCCAGGGCAGATGGTGGCTGAGATGCTGGCACAGAAGGAGGAGCAGTGTGGGCAGCAGCTTACTGCCAACTCAGGTACAAAGGCCAATGGAGCGAGGTCTTTAAATAAAGTTTTTAAAATTAAAAACACAGCCCCTCTCCTAACTCTACCATCTCAAGAAAGCTGATTCCTTGATTTGGGAGAAAACAAACAAACAAACAAAACCTTTCACAGGTGTAGTTTCCATGTTACAGGGAAGTACGCTGACTGTTCTGAAATAATTAAACATTAGATCTATCGCTTTGGAAGAGGAAGCACTTCTTCCACACCTCTATGTAGCTTTCAAAATTCAACACAGCATGAGATCTCGGTTAGGTAGGTGGCTGGACCATAGTTTCCTGAAATGTTCCCAAACATGGGACACTTGTCTTGTTTGGCATGAGATGGAGCTGAGCAAACCTGTCTGAGCGCACAACCTCTCAGCCATCAGGAACGCACCTAAAAAGCAACCCCTTTCGCGACATCCTGCTGCTGCCCTCCGAGTGCCAGCTCCGCTCCGGGACTGACCTGGCACTGTCGTCCCCTCACTGGCCACGTGGACATGCAGGGCAGTCTGCTCAGTTGCTCAGGACCCACTTGACCATCTGCGGTGGAGCTGGGGTGAGACAGGGCTCAGGGGTCTGGCATCTGCTGGGGAAAGCAGGTCCCATGAGCTGAGATGTTTCCAAATCCAGCAATAACATACCCAGAGTGCCAGGCAGGCAGGAACACATAGAGGCTACCGTGGCGTGTGATGTGGCTGAAATGAAAGCACACAAAGTGGCCCTTGGATCATATCGTTTGGGGAAAAATTTTTTTTAACATTTTTATTTATTTTATTTTTTGGCCATACCATGCACCTTGTGGGATCTTAGTTCCCTGACCAGGGATGGAACCCAGTCTCTTGGCAGTGAAAGCAGGGAGACTTTAACCACTAAACCACCAGGGAAGTCCCTGGAAAATTTTTAAAGCCTTCAGAAAATAGTATCTCTAGATTAATTCATTTTCTTCTTTTTTAATCACTAGTGAGAGAAACCATTTTTCTAGTTTACTTTTTCTGGATGTCCATTAAGTTCCGTGGGAATTCATTCATTCTTCATCTTGGAATCCCTGGTGCCTAGTAGAATGCCTGGTA
>SJYA01003046.1:1966415-1979640 GCA_006410615.1 Neotragus moschatus
ATACAGTCCCCCTCTAATCCATCTATTACCATTGCTACTATATAAACTACGCATGGTAGTTTCATTCATCAGATTCTCCACACCTTCCAGAACATATCTGAATATACAGTTGCCTGTGAAACGGCAATGTGGCGAGGCACTAAAACTCTAGATTTTGAATAAACAGGTAATTTTCCTTGTATTTTTAAGCTGAAATCAGTTGTAGACAAGTAGCTAATATTCCTACATGTTTGTGATCAACTTGATAAAAAGTCATTTGAATTAAGAAGTTAACTACTTTCTGAATGTCCACCTGTAATTCATGGTTCCTGCTAGGGAGGAGTGGGAATCAAGAATCTTTGTTCTTAAATCTTTTGAGAAAATATTCTATCATGTTATTTTCTTTCTGCTTTTGAATTCACCCTGCAGCCAGCTCCTTTCACTGGTGCTGGCTGAAAAGATGTGGAATAAAACCAGCATATTCTGAGGGGACACTCCCTCTGCACCTGGTCTTTTCTTCTGATAAAGACTAGCCACAAAGGAACCAAGAGTGAGGAGGAGAATTCTCAGCGCTCTCCCCTACTTACCCTCTCCTCGGTCTCTGGAATTTTCTTACACTATTGGTTATGCCATGTGATATCCTGCAGAATTCCTTCACCCACGAGAATTTTCCCTAGGCTTGGAACCCAGCATCCACCTGCAAACTGCCCGATGATTCAAAAACAGCATTCTTCTTTCAAATGGCTAAGTACAGTTTTGAAAAATTCTGCCCTGGATCTAGAAAGAGAGAGAGCAGTCCCATGAAATTGGCATCTTTTTAATAATTTCTGCATCAGATGAAAATGAACAGTTTTCCAAATACAACTGGATATGCCACAAAGGGAAAAATAAACTGGAAAACATCTTAAGCCCTCTGCTGCAGGTGTGTTGGCAAAAATTTCCACACAACTTTCACATGATTCCCGGTGCTGAAAGAAAAAAATGTTTACACTGACAGCTCTTGAACTGAGAAGAGTGATATTAAGGAATATCCTGGTTTTTTTTTTTCACTTAGTTTTTGTTTTATTGTAAAAGTGACCTAAAAGTTGTAAAAATACTCTACAAAAAAAAAAAAAAAATAATGAAAGGAAAACACTTCCCCTAGTAATCACATTACTCAAAGATAACTATTAACATTTGTTGTATATTTTTCAACACTTTTTCTATGCATTAAAAAAACCATGCATTTTAACTCAAACTTTAGTATGCTGAATTCTGTGTTTAAGGTGCAAACTTTATAGCTGTTGATTCAGCTTTAGTTTATTGCTCTCATACTCATATTGACTTTTAACAAACTTCATCAGACAAGGACCAAGAATGGGATGTTAAAAATATCCAATTTAAAAATCAGTCTATCAGTTTTGTATTGTATTCTAATCGGGTGTGTTCTGTATATTTTAATTTTTAATACATAAAGATACAAAGCGGATATACTTTAATTGTACATGGCAGATTTTTAAAAATCTCAAAGATATTTTGCATAATATGAGGACTTTAAAATTATTTTTCTTGTCTCTCTAGGATAAGATGATTTTGAGGGAAAAAAATAGAATTCAGAAGATATATTAAGAACTGTGACTTTTGCCAACATAGAGTGACCTCTTTCAGCTCAACTGAAATTTTGTTGTTGTTGCTTGAATTGGACTTTGAGGCTAAAACTTTTACCCTGGGTTTATTTTATATTTGGTTTGCTAGTTTTGCTCCTTTGCTTATTTTTAAACAAACTGTAGGGTATTTTGTTTTTGTCTCAGGGTAGGGAGGATAGTAGGAAGAGAGATGGATTTTGTTTTTTTAACCCAATTAAGGTCTTCATCTTTCCTAAAGGAGTTAAGCATTCATTTTTACTGATTTGAGTTGCATAATATGATACCCACATCTCTGTTTATGCTTGTTTTTAAACTTATTTTTGCTCTAACTTTGCTCTGTGCACAAGATCTGGCTGGTCTTTTCCCTCTAGGTAGGGATTCTTCATCTTGGTTCTCAGACTCCCTTGAACATCAGGTTTCTGAAGATTTCCTGAGATCGGGCAAAACTCTGTGTGTGTGTGTGTGTGTGTGTGTGTGTGTGTGTGTGTGTGTGTAGGGAGAAGATCCACGCTTCTCCTTACCTTTTCCTCCCCTCAAACCACCAATACATTTCCCTCTTAACTTTCACCTGCTGAGAAAATAGAAGCCATCAGAAGAGAATGTATTCCATCCTCACCACCTAATCTGCCCACCTACCTGTTTGGGACCCACTGATCGGAAGGCTGTGGAAGAGGAGGGAGCCTCTGTTTGAGAAGCTCCGGGAGAATGGATCCTCAGGGCGAGAAAGCGGAGGATGTTTGGGAAGACGCAGTGGATGCAGAAGGCTGCCAAGGCTGGCCCACTCTGAGTCTGGTGAGCACACAGAAAAGTGGGTGGGGACGGAGGGGGTGGGAAGGGATGATGTCACTGGGGTAGGTACTGGACTCTCCTGGATGAGGTTGTAGGGGATGAAGAGAAACCTGGGAGCCTGGGCTCACGTGGCAAGTGAATAAACAGGTGAAAAAGGCCCTGGGGAAGACGATCTCTAAAGCTCCCAGGGCAGATGGTGGCTGAAATGCTGGCACAGAAGGAGGAGCAGTGTGGGCAGCAGCTTACTGCCAACTCAGGTACAAAGGCCAATGGAGCGAGGTCTTTAAATAAAGTTTTTAAAATTAAAAACACAGCCCCTCTCCTAACTCTACCATCTCAAGAAAGCTGATTCCTTGATTTGGGAGAAAACAAACAAACAAACAAAACCTTTCACAGGTGTAGTTTCCATGTTACAGGGAAGTACGCTGACTGTTCTGAAATAATTAAACATTAGATCTATCGCTTTGGAAGAGGAAGCACTTCTTCCACACCTCTATGTAGCTTTCAAAATTCAACACAGCATGAGATCTCGGTTAGGTAGGTGGCTGGACCATAGTTTCCTGAAATGTTCCCAAACATGGGACACTTGTCTTGTTTGGCATGAGATGGAGCTGAGCAAACCTGTCTGAGCGCACAACCTCTCAGCCATCAGGAACGCACCTAAAAAGCAACCCCTTTCGCGACATCCTGCTGCTGCCCTCCGAGTGCCAGCTCCGCTCCGGGACTGACCTGGCACTGTCGTCCCCTCACTGGCCACGTGGACATGCAGGGCAGTCTGCTCAGTTGCTCAGGACCCACTTGACCATCTGCGGTGGAGCTGGGGTGAGACAGGGCTCAGGGGTCTGGCATCTGCTGGGGAAAGCAGGTCCCATGAGCTGAGATGTTTCCAAATCCAGCAATAACATACCCAGAGTGCCAGGCAGGCAGGAACACATAGAGGCTACCCTGGCGTGTGATGTGGCTGAAATGAAAGCACACAAAGTGGCCCTTGGATCATATCGTTTGGGAAAAAAAAATTTTTAACATTTTTATTTATTTTATTTTTTGGCCATACCATGCACCTTGTGGGATCTTAGTTCCCTGACCAGGGATGGAACCCAGTCTCTTGGCAGTGAAAGCAGGGAGACTTTAACCACTAAACCACCAGGGAAGTCCCTGGAAAATTTTTAAAGCATTCAGAAAATAGTATCTCTAGATTAATTCATTTTCTTCTTTTTTAATCACTAGTGAGAGAAACCATTTTTCTAGTTTACTTTTTCTGGATGTCCATTAAGTTCCATGGGAATTCATTCATTCTTCATCTTGGAATCCCTGGTGCCTAGTAGAATGCCTGGTATACACTGGATGCTGGACAAACAGCTGCTGAATGGGCTGAATGAAGGTCAAGGGACACTGGTGGAGTGGCAGAGCCTGTGCCTGCCGAGCTCCGGAGCTATGTGCCCCCGCTCGCTGGGCAAGGGCTCCTTGATTCCCTTCAGGCAGATGAACCTCATTTTGCCCCAGGTTCTAACTTATCAAATCCCCATCTCTACTCCAGTCTCTCCCTACCTACTTCCTAATATAGCAGGTGGATGATAGGAGTAGCCTCCAAGTGTGCCCAGCTGCCCCCAGCCCCTCCTTACCCCGCATCCTCCCCTTTTCTGTGTCATCTCCCTAAAGCACTATTGCACTGTTGTTCCAAAGTCTTTCCTAATTCTCCATCAGCTGCAGGAAAGACCTCAAATCCATAGTTTTTCATAAAAAGGTTCTTCACTACCCATCTTACTTCCCTTCTTGGGTTTCTTACCAAATCACTGCCCTGGTCCCTCACCCTCAGTCCTTTGCCCCATGTACCCCCCACACATGAAAAGCTCCATGGTGCCTGAACACCCTGTACTTGCACTGTTTTGCCTTGTTCGGGGATCTCTTCTGCATGGAATGTTTCCACTGGCCTTGCCCAGTAATGTAAAGATAGAATACGTCTCTGAATTTTCTTGTTTTTTTTTTTCCTTTTCCTCCTCAATTCCATTCCAGCCTCAACTCCATAGAATTAATAGGTTCTTCATACAAATCTCCCGAGCCTTTATATGGCCTTTCTCCCCTACCAACCTCCCCTGTGTGTGCGTGTGTGTGTGTGTGTCTGCCTGTCTGTCTGAGAACTAGGGGTAAATAGGTAATGAATTCCTCTTTGCAGAACTAGGGCCAAGTTCAGTGTTTGGAGCACAGTTGTCACTGAGGCTGGCGTGATTTTGTAGCTAAATGTCATCTCTCTGGGTCACGCTTTCACCTGTTGCAATACTTGCTGGCATTTTTCATCAATGTCTGTGTTCTCTTCTTCCACCTACTCCAGGTTGAGCAAAGAAACAAATGCCAAGTCAAACCTTTCCCACGTATTAGGCCTAACTTGTACTTTCACAAAGAAGAAAATCTCTCAATTCTGTCTTTGCATGCCACATGACCTCTCAGGAAAAACGAGGCCATTGTGTGGCAGAAGTCAGGAAGGCTTAACGCGGTCTGAATGCCAACCAGGCTATCTGTGTTCGCAATCAGACCTACCATCCCCACACACAGGACGATGTTGGTTTGACCTCAGCAGAAATCAGATCTGCTCTACATGGTGATGATGATAGCAAACATATGGAATTGATTAAATGAATAAATAACCCTACTTAGTTTTGCATAAGAATATGTGGTACCCAGGTCAAAGATAATCCCTAATTTTTCTATGCATAATAGATTCCAAAGTGTAAACATCACCAGTAGCCTGAACCAAACTAGATGCTTTAAGTCAACAGTCAAAGGTGTGAATGTAAACTCAGAAATATTGACAGTGTTTGTGAATATCACTTCTCTAAATTAGGTGAGAGGTCCGCAGCTGATGTGGGCGCCTAATTTATCTGACATCTCAGTGTCGAGTCTTGGTCAGCCCCAGAAATTTGATCACAGCCTTTCTACTTCTCAGCTGTAGATAATTCCCTAGATTTTTCATCTGCTCTCTTTTGATTTAAAAATGTTGCACAACACCAAATTATCTACCAGAAGCTAGTCATTTCCTGCTAAAATGTCTTATTTTGCTCCTTTGAAGTCGCAAACATTTAAAGTTTAATGTCCACCCAGTTTTAATGTCTCAAGGCAATACCTGCCTATGGAAGTCTTATCAATTTTATTTCATTCTTTCATTTTGAAAAGTTTTAAGAGGCATTCACTCAGTGACTGCTGGCTATGGGTCATTGAGTCCTTTCTTTCTGTCTGAACTGGCTAGATCCAGGCCTTAGAAACCAGAGCCAGGGTGGCTGGGGTGTGCGAAGTTGAGAAGGTCTGAGTAACAAGCTATGAAAGGTAGGTGAACAGGGAAGGCCTGGTGTCAAAACAGGTAAAGAGTCACTGGCCAGGGGGGCCAGCATTAGGAGGGCAGGTGGTGAGATTCAGCAAGATTCCCTATGATGGTTGAATAGTGCCCCCTCTACCTCCCAAAAGATACGTCTTGGTCCTAATCCCAGGTCCCTGTGAGTGGGACCTTATTTGGAAATAGGATCTTTACAGATGTTAATTACGTGAAGGATCTCGGAATGAGATCACCCTGGATCTGGTGGACCCTAAATCCAATGACTGGTGTCATTGAGAGAAAGAAGAGGCAGATCAGAGACACAGAGACTTGGGACTTCCCTGGTGGTCCAGTGGTTAAAATTCCACACTTCGGACAGGGAGGCCTGGCGTGCTGTGATTCATGGGGTCGCAAAGAGTCGGACACGACTGAGTGACTGAACTGAACTGAATACAGAGGGGCATGTTCCATCCCTGATCAGCGAGCTAAGATCCCACATGCCTCTTGGTCAAAAAACCAAAAAGCATAAAACAGAAATGATGTTGTAACAAATTCAATACTTTAAAAATGGTCCCCATCAAAAATATCTTAAAAAAAAAAAAAAAAACATAGAGACTCAGAAGGGAAGGCTACTGAAGACAGAGGCAGATTGGAATGACGTGTCTATAAACCAAGGGACTTCAAGGGTTGCTCCCAGCCACCAGAAACTAGAGGAGAGGCATGAAACGGATTATCCTTCAGAGGCTCCAGAGAGAATAACCCTGCTGACACCTTCATTTTCAACTTCTGGCTTCCAGGACAGTGAGAGAATAAAGTCACCAAGTTTTTGATAATTTGTCACAGCAGCTGTGGGACACTAAGACACTCCCCCACATACATAGACTCTTTCCATGCACAGAATTCTCCAAGACTGTAAGCTTCATGAGGGCAAGGGTTTGGCCTTGCTCTCCCTGCATGCCTAGTTCTAGAGCAGTGGCCAGTGTTTAGCAAGTACCCAATCAATATCAGCTGAATGAATGAACTGAATCTCTTGTTCCTGCCTCTCACTAAAATAGATCAGAATCTTAGTAGCAGACAATGATAGGTCAATCCTTTAGCACAGACTCTGATCATCTTGAGTACAACGAGCCTTTAGAAAAGGTTAAGTAAACTTTTATCGTATTTATTTATGTAAATCAGTAAAGGAAAATTATTCTGCTTTATTTCAGCTCAGGTACAATGCTAGAGGCAGATAAAATAGGTTGGTGATTTGAATCATTCAATTTTCTTTCCATCAACAAATATTTCTTAAGCACTCAGACAGTGGTAAATGTTACCCTGAAAGTAAGGATCTAAGATACAAATAGGAACCTAAGGAACTTTCAGCCTACTGAAAGAGGAAATTGTAGTTAATCAGACTACTCAGTCATTGCAAGTACTGTAAGAATGATGGAAGGAAGTACTGTGTACTCTGTCCACAGGAGCTTGAGGAATGTGTGTCCCTGCAAATAGCCCTCAAGGTCTATGGGGCAAGGGCCATTTCTCCCTTCGCTCCCCTCTGTTTTCCTTGTACTTAGCTCAGTTCGGGGTCCAGATATGTTTTGTTAAGTGAGTAAATAAATATTATTGCTCTATCATCTAGAATCCCAGTCACAGTACTTTTCTAGTACTTCCAACAGTACCTTCCAACTGACTTGCACTCTAGGAAGAGGAAGGCATCTTTCAACCATGACCAGGGATAAAGAATAAGTCAGCATCCCACATTGCCAAAAGTCAATGCAGAGCCACCGACAGTGTGTTCTCAAAGGCATGGAAGACTTCATGTAGTTAAAGGAAACTTCACCCGAGGAGTTGGACCATAAAGAAGGCTGAGGGCTAAAGAAGTGATGCTTTTGAATTGTGGTGCTGGACAAGACTCTTGAGAGTCCCTTGGACTACAAGGAGATCAAACCAGTCCATCCCAAAGGAAATCAACCCTGAATATTCATCAAAAGGACTAATGTTGAGCCTGAAGCTCTAATAGTTTGGCCACCTGAAGAGCAGACTCATTGGAAAAGACCCTGTTGCTGGGAAAGATTGAGGACAGGAAGAGAAGGGAGTGGCAGAAGATGAGGGGGTTAGATAGTTTCACTGGCTCAATGGATGTGAATTTGAGCAAACCCTGGGAGATAGTGAAGGACAGGGTAACCTGGCATTCTGCAGTCCATGTAGTCACAGAGTTGGAACAACAACAACAGCATCCAAGGAACCACCAGCATCCTGCCAGACCATCTGCTTCGGCAGCTTCAGGCACCTGTCGAGACATGTGGCAACTAAACAGAGCTTGTGTCTACAGTCACCATCACTGTGAAATGTATGGCATTTGCCAGGCAAAAGACAAGAGACATCAAGGCAAAGTTTTGATTAGATACACTTTTTAAAGTGTTTATTGTTTCTGGTTTTGGTACTACTAGTCCAAAATTGTATGTAGGTAAGTTATCGATCCATTGATGCCCTCGTGAGGCACCTACTAAATATAAGGTATGGTGCTCAAGCCCGTGGAAAACACAGAAGTAGAAGCTGAGATTTCTGTCCTCAAATCAGCTTCTACCTGGGACACATTTACATCTCTGCTCACAGTATCCATTCTGTCTCCTCCTTTCATGAAATCACTCCTCCCCCACCCTTCAGTCCACGTGCTTCTGGTGGATCTGACTCCAATTCCCCTGCTTGAGATTGGAACACATGGCTTAGATCAAGCTGATGTGTGCACCATATTGTCCTATCCATGATCAAGGAGCTTTTGAGTGAGAATGAGGTATCCAGATCTTTCTGTCTCCTACTGCATAGGAAACTGAAAAGCTGGAGCCCTGGGAACCACTGACAGTCACCTTACATCCATGTGGGACTACAGAAAGAAATCAACACCAAAGATATTGAACTAAGGAATATATGTTATATACTTAGTTGCTCAGTCTTGTCCAGTTCTTAGAGACCCCATGGACTGCAGCCCATCAGGATCCTCTCTCCATGGGATTTCCCAGGTAAGAATACTGGAGTGGGTTGCCATTTTCTGCTCCAGGGGATCTTCCTGGCCAAGGGATCGAACCTGCGGCTCCTGCCGCATCTCCTGCATTGCAAGCAGATTCTTTAACCGCCGCGCCACTGGGGAAGTCCCGAACTCAGGAACAGAAAGAGGAAAACTGGATCTCAGGCACAGCATTTGAACTCTGGATTAAGACTTGCCTGAAATCAGAACCCACCCCCCACACCCAGATTCTTTCAGTGACAAGAACCAACAAATTACTTCCTTCTTTGCTTTTTTTGTTAAGTCAGCTGGTGCATTTTCTGTCACTCGCCATCAGAAGAATCTTACCTGACGCAGAGACAATATGAAAAGGGTGTTAGCAATAAATGCCAAAGGTCAGACGGTATGTCCAGTGTGGACTACAGATGGAGGTGGCAGAAAAAGAATCTCCTGGGCTCAGTGGGGTGAGCTTGTGAGTAGAAGACTGTGGCTGAGAGACCTCCCAGAGGGCAGAGGTGGGGGACAGTTGGAGGGAGGCTGGTGCCAGTCCACTGACTAGCTGAACAATGAGTTTGGAATTTAACCTGTGGCCCTTGGATCTTTTGTGCTGAGTAATGACCTATGAGGAGGAAATTGATCCCAAGGATCATCAATTTTGTCAATCAGTTCTCCACACAATTAGGAGAGAGAGACAGATTGGCTTGAAAGGCAACTTAATGCTTTGTTTGTTTACCCATCCTTCATGGAGGCTTTTAGCACATTAGAGGATACTTTACATTGTGCTGTTCTCTTTGGTGATAGAACACAAACACAGCAAGGGGCCCTCACCTGGCCCAGGAGGGCAGAGAGTCAGGTGACTCTACTATCAGCTCAGGAAGACGGCAGCAGCCTGTCCATAAACTGTCATGGCCGCTGTGGGGGAGGTTGGGCCTGATGGTCAACCACTAGGCTGGCTCTGGATAAACCTTAGTCTTGAAATGCGTCCAAGACAAGGTGTGGCCATCTGGGAAGGCATCCAGGTCAGTGTCCTAAGTCTAGTAACTAAAGAATCCTTAAATAAGAGCTCAATTTCACTTTCCTAGAAGAGCACAGAGAATTTACTTAGGCATTTGACTGTGGCTCAAACACATTCTATTAAAACCAGGCCTGCAACTGGTTTCTAGAATATTCCTAAGTGAGTCCACTATCACTATGGAGTCCTGCTCACAAATTGGGGACAGAAGTGGAAAAGTCAAAAGGAATGTTTTTATTCCCTTTTAGTAGATATGTAGACTCTCTGACTCCAGCCTTGGGGTCATTATCTTTGAACAGCAATTAATTCCAAAGTTATAAAACATGAGTAAACAGCTCCTTTTCTACATAGCTTTCATTTTAATATACCATTACAAACAGTGAGAAAAAGACCTTCTTGAAGATAAAATTCCAAAGGAGGAGGAAATTATTTTAGAGGGACTGTCTAAAATTTTGTAGGGTTTTAAGGATAACATGAGACTCAAAGTGGTATTATGTGAAAAGAGAAATGCTGGAACATCTGTTAGGTTAAGTATAACGACAACAAAACCAAAATAAATCTCTAGCGAAGAAAAAGCTCATAATAGATCATTGTGGGGCTTCTGTCTTCTTGCAAGAGAAATTGACAAAAGAACTGCAGTGGGAACAAGATGGGCGAAAGTAACAATATATGAATGAAGCAATGCCAGCCTATAAGGTCTGCTAGCTCAGTCCTCTTGTGCTTGACATATTTGTGCAAAGTTCTAAGTCACAAAAGCCACCCCCCAAGGAAACCAGCTGTCAGTCACATACAATTTTGTTCTGTTTTGTTTTTTTCATTGTTTTCAATATAAGTTTTTTTTCTATTAATAAAAAAAGTACAATCTGATTGGTGACAAAAAGTCACACACACACACATACACACATACCTGTTGTCAAGTCAGTTTCTTTCCATTCATTTTAATGCGTAGCCATGCCATTCGAGATGAAAAGATTTTAGTCTAATCTGGCTAGATATTAAGAAATAAACAGATGAAATGCTAAAATCATAGCAAGTGTTCAAAAATCCAGATTGGCTCAGTCTGACTTAGAAAGTTTTTGAATAATTTTCTAAATACAGCTAATACAAGCAAACTTCCATATCCTCAGGAAATAAAATGCCCCTGTTCTGGTTGCATCTGAAAAGTCTTAGCAGCATGTAATGCATTTAGAATTTTTGTGCAAATTTGAAAGATTGGAGGTCTAAATTGGTCTAAACAGTAACAGCCTGGTGGAGTCTTTACATCTTGAAATCAAAAGCTTCTTAAATAGTTGGTTAGCTAGCATCAAACATCTCCAAGTCAAATGTGATGATGTGTTGTTTTGCCACTTTTAAGGTAGTCTGTCCCTTTTGGAACAGAGTAGCTAAAATGTCAAAAATCTAGTAAGTTTAAATAAGAGATTTTTCTAAAAGATCTCTAAACAACTCTGTCATATATTATGAAAAGGAAAAGTCATAATGGGTTCTATGCCCTTGGCCTAAAATATTCTAAAGATCGAATCCTTGCTGATCTCTCCAAACTCAGGTCAAGTCACTGGTGCCCTGCCTCACTACCCTTCACACACAATGACCTTTTATTAGTTTCTTTTAAGCATGAATTTTTCCTTCCACTCCTGTCTGGAGTGTTCCTTCCCATTCCACTCTTTGCAAGGCTAGATTCTTCTCATCAGATTTCAGGTTGGCCTCTCCTTTGGTGGACCTCTGTTGCACATACCTTCTGAGCACTTCTCGCTGCTTCCTTTCAGAGCAAAATTCAAATTTTCCTTTGAAATCAATGGCTAAATCATTGACTAAATCTCATTTAGTCACTGAGATTGTGGATGAAGACAGCAAACCCTTTCCAAGAAGTTTCAAAGTATTAAACCTAGCTCTGGCCACAGAGATTGGTTCAATGACATGTGACTCAAGATTGACCAATGAGGATCAGCCTCTAAAGTCTTTCTAGAGCCAATGAGATAGACGTGGCTCAGCTGGTAAAGAATCCGCCTGCAATGTGATGTGGGAACCTGGGTTCGATCCCTGGGTTGGGAAGATCCCCTGGAGAAGGGAAAGGCTACCCACTCCAGTATTCTGGCCTGGAGATTTCCATGAACTGTATAGTCCATGGGGTTGCAAAGAGTCAGATGTGACTAAGCAACTTCCTTCCATCTACTGGGTCTGTTAAGTGGGTAGCTGGACTTGCAATGGCTATCTTTGACAACACAAGAAGATACTGTCTCAGGACAGGAAACTGAGGAAGGGGGAGGCGAGGAACCAAAAGGAACAGAGAAGCCAGGTCCCTCCAAGTGACATGGATTACGGGCTCAAGTGCAGCATGATTTCTTTCTTTCTTATGTTCCTTCTTTCTTTCTTTCTTTTTTATTTTGCTTTTAAAGGCTTGAGTTCATTATTTCTCACTTGCAAACCAAAAAATATGCACTAAGATCTTCCTCAAGGGGGATACCTTTGGTTTCAGGATACAGAGTAACGACTCGCTGCCTTCTCATTTCTTTTCATTACTGGGTTTTTTAATCACAATTTGCTATTATCTTGCAGTTTATGATTTGTTTCAGTCTTCTGCCATAAGATATTAGCTGCATTAGTCTGAAATGCAAAACTGAGGAAGACATTTTATTTCTAGGCCCTAGGAAGAGTACGAGCAGGGTCATAGTCAAATATATGCTCTGTGCAGAAAAAAAAAGTTACAAAAACAATAAGATTATTAAAAGCAAGATATTAAGAAGTCTTAGAAGTCTGTATCTGCTGCTTCTATAAATGAAGACACTAACATAAGTTAATAACCATTATCTTTATTACAGAAGTGGAACCTTGAATTCCAAACCTTTTTGTGGAGCTCAAACCCAGTATAGGTGGTGAATGGTTTCAGGGGTGGCAGTTATACTGGACAGTCCAACAAATGAGCCTTAGGAATTGGTGTATAAATGGATTTCTAATAATTCTCTGGTGGTCTACTGAATTGCAGGCCTTATTTAGTTTGGTTTTTGTTTAGATAACTCATTGAGTGAGTCAGGAGGCAGGAAGGATCCCATGAAAACAGCCATGAGTTTTCCATGCCATCAAGCTGGGAAAATTTAGAGGGGAGCTGAGATTTTAGAAGCCCTCTAAATCATGTTGTTGGTGGAGCTCTTACAGGTGCCAAGTAGGGCTGGAGAATTCTCGGCCTCCAGTGCTCTATTAGGGACTTCCCTGGTGGCTCAGTAGTAAAGAATTTGCTTGCAAGGCAGGAGATACAGGAGACTCGAGTTCAATTCCTGGGTCAGAAAGATCCCCTGGAGAAGGGAATGGCAACCCACTTTGGTACTCCTGTCTGGAGAATTTCATGGACAGATGAACCTGGAGGGCTACAGTCCGTGGCGTCGCAAAGAGCTGGGTACGACTGAAGTGACTTAGCACATGCACAGTTCTCTGTTAGCGGGGGTTGGGAATTTGCTTGACATTGACCCATCTGTGTCCCCACCCCCACCACTTGGGAGGGAGGGATGAACTGAATAGTCTCACTTCTGTCTTTCTGG
>SJYA01003046.1:1979654-1991943 GCA_006410615.1 Neotragus moschatus
AAAAAAAAAAAAAAAAAAAGCAGGCCGGGCCTTAATTCCCAGGATCCCCTGAACACACTTTCCTTCTGCCTTTGCTCTGTCGTTTCTCTAAGGATCAATGCAGTGTTTAGAAATCCTTAGATCTCTAGATTTTCAAGAGGTCCCTTCTAGAGAAACTCAAAAATGCCAAGATTGCTGTCATCTGTTGTCCAAAATGAAAGGCTTAAGTGCGTCTAAATCCATGGGCTAAATGAATCCCATGGTAACTAAGAGCAACAGCTAATATAAAATAACAGTCCTTTCCAGACCCCTTCTTTAGCAGACTTCACTAATCACCGCCCCAGACACCACTAATCAATCACACCATGCGTTTCCACACAGCCCTGGTGTGGCCCTAGACCACACTCTCAATCCAGGCAGCCCTCACCAATGAGCTAAACTTGACAATGTTGGTGAAAACCATTTCCCAGGTATATCAACTGGGACTAAGAATGGGGAACTAAGGCCAAGTGAGTATAAATGAGTTACTTTTTTTTTCCCCCAGGTAAATGAGAACCATTAAAAGGGTCACTCCTTTTGAGGATAAATTTACTTACCAGCTGCCTGTGTTGAAAATAAACAGAAACCCAACACTTTCAGGGGAATGATACTATCACTGTCCCTCCTTCCCTTGGGGTAAGTAAAACTGGGGGCCTCGAAGTAACTTGACCACATTAGATAGGAAAAGTACTGGGTAATTTTCATTAACATCATTAGCTCAGTTTAACCAATTGTGTGAGGGAAACTCTCTGCATCTGGATGGGAGATCTTGGGGGCTTCTCCTTTTAGCTAAATTCATTAGCTACCGTGCTTCTAGAGGGAAGTGAGAAATTTGCATCCTTATCAAGCCTGAGGCTGTATACGGTATCACCTCTGAGATCAGGATCTCATTAAGACACAACAGCACATCTTGAGAACTGTCTCACCAAACTGCAGTTCCTCTGAACTTGGCTTTTGGTTAAAAAATGTCACACGTACTAAAACTCACTTGAAAGTATATTAAATTCCAAGACCCTGCAGTTGGTTAGAGAGGGGGATGTATACGAGCTGGCCAATTCAGGATCCAGAGTTCAGCTTCCAACCACGGAATTATTGAGCACTTCATCAGGGTACAAGCGATTTCTCTCAAACTCAAGTGGATCCAGTCACTTCTTTACAACATGTTGGAAGATGGGGGTGGGGGTAGAGGGCTAGGCTGCAGTCAACCCAGCCTTTCAGAAGCATCCTTGGAGCTTTATAGCTTTCGCAGTGATAGTGTTTGAAATGGAAAAGCAGTTCCTCCAAACAAGCAAAGGACAGCAAAAGTCCCTTTGATACTTTCTATAATGTCCTACATATGGCTACAATGCTCTAAAGATTACAAGGCTTTGCATCCAAGATGTACATTGTGTTAAGAGCAAAGATAGAAGGATGGTCACAGGAACAAAGACACATGAGCAACAGAGAATGGTAAATTTCAGGCAGGAAGTTGCTCAAGCTGTGAAATCCATCACCTAGACAGTGTTTAACTTTAGAAGAAAGAGGAAATATTTCCCCCAAACAGCTGCACCAAAAAATCCCTGTGGTATGCATATGCAAATATATTGAAGAAGATCTGGAAGGGAACAGTACCCCTTACCTTCACCCCCACTAACACACAAATATAAAAGTGGCCATCTTGAGCGTGGGGACTTGGGTTAGGAATGACACTCAAGGAGAGTTTAGGTCTTTTCATGCTTCCGTTTTTCTCAAGGGAAATGGACTCAGGTATGAGTTAAGAAAAGGGTGGCAGAGGATGAGATGGTTAGATAGCATCACCAACTTCATGGACAAGAATTTAAGCAAACTCCAGGAGATAGCAAAGGACAGGGAAGCCTGGTATGCTGCAGTCCTTGGGGGCGCAAGGAGTAGAACAGGACTTGGTGACTGAACAATGAATTGTGAAATTAAAAAATCACTTTCAAAAAACATTTACTGGTATCTTCAGGTGGACATTTCATATCAAAAGGCTTCCTTTACCTACTGTCATATTGAGTTTCACAGAAAATTTTAAAAGATATAGCACCTACAATTTACAACATGTGACAAAGATGAGCCAGTGTGCTGAGTTCCAGATGGTTGGATGTTATAAAGGCAGCTTGCCAACCAAGCAGACACTTGAACTCTGGTCTCTTAAGCTGTGCAGGTGCCTGGTAGAGAAGGAAAAAGGAGGAGGCTGATGGATCTGGTGGAGGGGTTTAGGGGTTCTAGATGCAGATGTGGAGGCAGCTGGAATCAAAGACCCCACGCTGAGGGTCTCGGCAGGACTTGATGAGAGTCTATGTCTGGCAGCAGGAGAGAACTGAGGAAATGATAGAAGGTGATGGAAGGATGGGAGAGATGTGTCCACAGAGCTGTCTGGGGGTGACTCAGAGATGATACTCTGGCTTTAAGTTGAGGACATCTGGAAATCTGGTAATACCATCAATATCACCATGTGGGAAAGGAGCTTTGGGAAGTTGCAGGGAAAGAAAAGCCAGTGAGAAAACCAAGAGGTAACAGCAAGGATGTTTTCAAATTGTGGTGTTGGTGAAGACTCTTGAGAGTCCCTTGGACTGCAAGGAGATCAAACCAGTCCATCCTAAAGGAAATCAGTCCTGAATATTCACTGGAAGGACTGATGCTGAAGCGGAAGCTCCAATATTTGGCCACCTTATGTGAAGAGCCGACTCATTGGAAAAGACCCTGATGCTGGGAAAGACTGAGGGTAAGAGGAGAAGGGGGCAACAGAGGATGAGATGGTTGGATGGCATCACTGACTCAATAGACATGAGTTTGAGCAAGCTCCGGGAAATGGTGTGGACAAGGAAGCCTGGTGTGCCACAGTCCATGGGGTCACAGAGTCAGACACAACTGAATGACTTTCACTTTCACTTTCAAACCCATACTAAGTGTCTGCTGCAGTAACTCAGAGTGAAGAATACTGATACTGACCTTGTTCCCCAGTTTATGGTGTGCTGTGCTGTGCTTAGTCACTCAGCTGTGTCCAATTCTTTGTGACCCCATGGACTGTGGCCCTCGTGGCTCCTCTGTCCATGGGGATTCTCCATGTAAGAACACTGGAATGGGTTGCCATTCCCTCCCCCAGGGGATCTTCCTGACCCAGGGATGGAACCCCAGTCTCCCATATTGCAGGCAGAACAGTTTATGGCGTATATTCCTCCAAACCATGATGGGATTAGCCTTCTCAAAAGTCAACAGAATTTCCTACTACAGCAGGGCTTCAGTCTAGTGTCAAAATAAGCTGTCAATTGGCTGGAGGTGGATAAGAATATAAATATTATACACAAACATGCATATATAATATTTATATCAGCACCAAACAGGTTAATCATATGTAGCCATAAGAAATCTATGTAACGTCCTCTCTATGAAGTAATACAATCGCATTATCTTCAGAATTCCTCAGATTTCCTCATTAGCTGCCATTTTCAGTTAGGAAAGGAAAATAGGAGAAATAAGGTAAAATACAGATATCTGACATTTTTGCTCACTCAACAGACCAGTGAAATCTCTGTGAGCTCATTCAGATATTTCACTTTCATGAAATCAATGGAACTCATTGCTCAGGCTGTCATGTCTGCAGGTTATGTCTGTATTTAAGAGGCTTAAATATTTATCAGTTTTTATTGAGTCATTTTAAAATTAGCTTCTGCTGTTGTATATCACTCATAGGAGAGCTGCCCATCATGATAAAATTGGGGATATTCTCCCATTTCATCCTTCGCCCTCTGTCCATCCTGATCCTCACCGGGAAGTGTGTGTTCCTGAAAAAAAGGCGTCAAGGATGTCAAATATGCAATTGTATTATCTCTGAAGATAAACATGAGGGGGCATGCAATAAAAACTGTGCTCAAAACCCACGGTAAAGCTGCTAAAAGAGGATTACTCTTTTTTTTCTCTCAGGCAGAATGATTCTAATTGTGAAGATAGCTCTGTTTTCATATACATTTATGTTTTGTAAGCCTTTGGTAAATAGGATATTATTAGAAATAATTTAATGTACATGAGGCAATGAAAATAGATTAGCACCTCTCTCATTTAGCCATCGCTGCATTTAATGTAAAGATCATGGTGATATTGTAGATCTTCATCTTTGTGTGAGCAAATATGTGCACGTAAGGTTGAAATATTAATAAAAAGTCTAGAGCAAAATTACATAGCATAACAAATAGAACTGACAGCTCTTCAGTGCCTACTATGTGCCAGGTGCTGTATGAGATTTTAAAATCCATTATATTGTTATATCTCACAGTTGTTTGAAAGTATGTGTTATCCCTCTCTCTCTCTAACAGATGAGTCAACCAAGACAGAATGATTAACTGACTTGCCCAGGATCACCCCGCTGGTGAGTGTCAAAGCTGAGATTCAATTCTAGGTCTAGGTTCCAAATTCAAAGTCCATGCTCTTTCTGTTCCATTTCCCCATGCCTCTCCATTGTAAAGAGGAATTTCCAAAGCACCCATGGGCTTCTTACCCCTTGCATTTGATTATCTTACATTTCCAGATGTTTCCAGTAGGAACATCTTCAAAACACACACGTCCTTTGGTCAATGTTTTTGGACCACCCTCCCCAGAGTTTGTTCAACAAGGAGCCTTCACCATCAAAATGTTCTCAATCTTGAGTGGACTGAAGAAGCCAAGTCATCGCTGGGTAGGAAAGGGTAGAGACATCATCCACACAGCTGTTCGCAGATGCTCTTTACCCAGTTCTACTTGGCTGTCACGGTTACCTCCATCAAAAGTGACCATCTGAATCTTTCTGCTTACTCCAGAAGGAATAGAATGCATCCAATTCCAATCGCTGTTCATTTTTCCTAGACTTGAGCATGTTTGTAAATAAATGCACTTAAGAACGTACAGATAGGCAACAAACAAAAAAATATCTTTTACTACCTTTGCTTAGTGATCAAAAATGCCTAACTAGACCTTCACCCTTGCCAAGCCAGTTTTGAATATATTTACAAGGACATGAATGCCCATTATTTCACTTAAATATAGATTATGAATACTGACAAATACTTTTATTCAAAGATTTTGATCACTTGGGGATTATATTTCATCCTAGGACTCAACCTTTTTCGACTTCCACAACTTTCAAAAATATGTTCCCACGAAACCAGAGTTTCATAAAAATGTACTAAGTAACCTTAAAGCCCTTTATGAATAATTATGAGTTTTTACGTTTTTGTGAATCTGCATATTAATTCTGTCCCATAAATAAAACATGAAGCAAAAATCCAGCATGCTGAGTGTCAGGGGGATAGAAGATGAGAAGGAAGGATAATTATCAGTTTAATGTGGGAACATGCTTAACCTAAAAGATTACCTCCAAAATTGGTGACATCCTAAGTATATATAATACGCAAGGATGTTTTCATTTAAATAAAAAGGGGGAAAGATTTGCACTGAGTCTCTGCCATTTTCACAGCTCTCTTGGCAGCCCATGGTTGAAAAGGCAATTGTCAGAATTTTTATTTGCTTGGGATTAGTCCTTCTCACATATTTAGTTTTTTTCTTCCCTGAACACTGTGGGCTTCAATACCATATAATTCACATTCTTGTATTTGGTGTGTATTCCTTGTCATTCATCTGTAACTGTAGATTTTTTTAGGGGACTAATAATGAAAGGCCACTGGTAACTAAATTGACTGTGCTTTATCCACTCTCAGACCTTGTGCATCTAAAGGGCGGGAGAAAACAGAGCTGGAACCCAGATGACTCCAAATCACTTATGCTCAAAGTTCCTGGGGTGGTAGCCTATGGGCAAATACTGTGGGATCCATGAATATCTCTCCTAGAATAAGATGCCCCTGGATGCCGTGATCATGCCTTTAGCCAATTTTCAAATAAGAAAGACGACTAACCCAAGACTCTGTGCACATGCCAGGCCTCTCTGATCATGAAAACTTGTCTATCTAAGGTACCCGACTCTGAAATGCATTTCCCTGAAGCTCCAAAATCTGCCATGTTTATAAATGTCATCTGAGAAAGTCTCAAAGTTTTCTCAGCTTTCACCAATGACACTGCCTCTATGATTCAGACTAGCTTATCAGCCAAACTCAGACTGTCACGAGAGGCCTCTCTCTCCAGACTCCAAGCCATTTTCCCCAGGATGTCTGATTGCCAGACTCATGTGGGGTGGGAATGGACTTTGCCAAGGGAATTTTGCTGCTTGCTTGGTTAAAAACAGTGCCAAAGACTTCATGAAAGCTTTAGAAGGTCAAGCTGAGTCACAATAATGGTACGATTAGTGTTAGTTGCTCAGTCGTGTTGAACTCTTTGCAGCCCCATGGACTGTAGCCCACCAGGCCCCTCTGTCCATGGGATTCTCCAGGCAAGAATACTGGAGTGGGTAGCCACTCCCTTCACCAGAGGATCTTCCTGACCCAGGGATTGAACCCAGATCTCCTGCATTGCAGGCAGATTCTTTACCACTGAACCACCAGGGAAGGTCCCATAATGGTACTGTGTATCCCCATATTTATTTTAAAAATGTTCTTTACTAAAACAACTTCTACTTAAAATGTCCTTTCCCCCCATTTCCTGATTTCCACAGAGCTGTCTGAATCAGATGCTAGGAATGCCTTAATGCAGATGGAGACACTGAGGCAGATTTCCCCAAAGCCATAGGAGTTGATAGAGTTTCAAGGGCTCACATGGTCTCATACAAAGGTGTGCAAATTACTAACACTCTACCACTAGCCTAGCCACCCTTCTTTTCTCTTTCAATTTTTCCTCTTTCCTCCTCTCCTTTTTTTCTGTCCCATTTGCCCAATTCTAAGGAGTTGGAATGCATACAAGTTTGTGGAAATAATAGTTTAAAATATAATAACACAGACTAGTAACTCAGTCCTACTAACTCTGCTTACTCCTAACAGTAAAATCTGCTCTTTGCTCATTTGCACAACCAACACAGAATCAATACAGAAATCAATATCCATAGGGAATGCCTCACAAGAAGCTAACAGATTGGTGAGCTAGTGTCAATGATCAATAAAATATACTTAAGTTTGGCAAAAGGAGTCCAGGATTTGACCTCCTCTCCAAATAGATTCTAATCCCACCACCGTTCCATATTTCCTGAGCACTAAGGGCTTGTTCTTTAATCTGTTGGAACCTCAGTTTCCTTATCTGTAAAGTGGGGATGCCTAGAAGAGAGTTATGGAGATTAGAAATGAAGTAAGCCATGACCTATGAGTAGCTCTGTTTCTGTGATGTTTACTTATGCAAGAGTTTCCTGGTGAAAGACCTTCTCCTTGAAATAGGGGGAGGTTCATTGTTCAACTCATTTCTTTTTGAAGACCTTCAAGTTCCTGGCACTGTGCTTGGTGTGAGAGGTTCAAAGTAAAATTAGGTAAGACTCCCAGCCTCTGTGAGCTCAGAGGGCAGCCAAGGAGACAGAAAGACATGTAACCCATCAGAAGTCAATGCCCTCCTGATTGAATCCCAGTAAGGATAGGGATCTGAATTCTTCTTTAGGGACATGGGACAAGCTGTGAAGAAGAGAGTACCCTAAACAGAGTCTTGAAGCCTGAGTAGGGCTTTCCCCCAGGAGGGAGGAGAGGAGAGGACAATCTGGCAGAGAAAACAGACAGTCGAGGTCATGGAAGTGCAAAGGTGCCTGCATTCTGGAAGGAGCACCCAGCATCCTGTCATTCAACAGACACGTACCGAGGCTCTCCTGAGTACCAAGCACTCTCCATCTTCCGGGAATGGCAGTGACAGCAAGGGCCCTACTCTCTGGGAGCTTACAGACCACTGGGGATGCAGACGCTGAACAACAAGCAGGAAACAGAAGAAGACAGGTCATGAACTGATGCTGGCAGATGGGGTGGAAGTGATCAGGGGCTGCTTCAAGTGTCCGTCCAACTTGTAAAGATGACATTTAAGCGAGACCTACCTGAAAGAGCACCAGGGGCCATGAGAAGATCAAAAACAGAGGATTCCAGGATGAAGGAGCAGCTTCTCCAAAGGCCTGAAGCGTATCTACAGAATGAAAAGAAGGGCAAATATCTACTGAGACTGGGTTCAAGAAAAATTCCCTAAAGAAGAAGTAAAGGTACCACTAACTGATCCTGAAATTTAGAAGAGGTTAGAAGTTTGCAATTTTGGGGAGATCACCTTTCGAGAAACTCCTTACAAATGTCAAGCAACAACTAATAATTTTGACGACCAAGATTTCCTCTTTTTCCCTGATCCTCTCACATTAAAAAGCAAGAAACTGCTTGTCATTAAACTTGAAAGTTCATACAATACATAAATTCGAACTACTCATATGCCCAATAGGCTCTAGTCATTGAAAAACTTAACAGGTACCAGTAAGATGGGTCTGGATACTGTCCAAACTCAGAGACTTGATTTTACAGAGTGATAATTCTTTTGAATTTCATGATAATCATTCTCTACGTTTTGTTTTTAAGCCAGACTTTAGAGTGGATTGATCATGGCAATGCTAGGTCTCTTCAGTGAGTGAGCTGCCAACTCAATGGTTCTTAAAGATCTGAATTGAGAAAAGAATTTAGAATTTTAATGGAGTCTTCCCCATCCAGGTTAAGGGAGTGGTAGTGAGTAAAGAAGAATGTATCTTCATTAAAACTTTTAAAACATTTATGCTCTTGTTTATAAGTCTGTCACTTAATTATAATTAATAAATGATACAATAGTAAAATTCCTTCTTTGGTCTACATTATTGACCTCATTACTCAAACCCCCTTATTGAATCCACATTTTGTTGACAACACACAAATCAGATTTAGTTTGATTTCTCTCCTTGTATTCTAAAACAAATCTTTGAGGATGAGACTTTTGGTTTCTGTAGCCGACACTCGAAAACTCTAATAGATTGCCCAGGCTATCTATATCAAGATGAACAAAAAAGCAAAATTTTGGTAATATGCTTGCCGCTGTCACATTAAAACAAAATTCAAAATGCATCACAGAACTTAGCAGAATCAACAGATATCATGCTTCATTTGGAAGGGCCTGGGGCTGTATTATTTTTCCCCTCCTAAATCATGGTATTTTCTGTTAAACCTTGTAGTTTGCAGCTTAAGATAATTCTGCCGTGTGTAGGACTTACATGAAGGCATGGACTTTATGTCACAAACTCAGCTGCAGTTTAAATTATTAGGTAAACTCTTTTCACGGAGCTCCCACTCTTGAAAATCCACAACAAAAATAGCAGACCAGCTGCCCACACTACCAGGAGAGACCCTCATTAGATATCATTTGCATGCCATTAACCACCAAGCAGTGGGTCAGTCATTGCCTGTCAGGCATTCAGCTCATTCGTTTTGTGTTAATTAGCAGAGAACTAAGGAGTTAATGAAGATCTTATGGTCTGCGGTGACTCATCTGGTTGTTTTGGAGGAATCAGGGGGATGGACCACTTGGGCTCACCCTCTTCGGGTCCTCTGAGCAGAGCTGGAGGGAGGCTGCCAAGCGAACCTTTGGAGGGGCACTCTCAGAGGCCTTTGGCATGGTGGGCTTTGTTAGCTCAAGATTAGAAGGAGTTAATTGCTTCAAGATTGCTGGGAGATTAGGTTACTGGGTGGGATGTATCTATGTAAGCATATGTCAGCGCTAGTTAGAAGATAGGAGATGCTTATTTTAATAAACTTATGAAAAGAAGAATTAATTTGTCATTACATTGGAAATCTTGTTTTATTAACTTAATTTGAAAATGTAAAGCTGTCTGAAACGCTGGTTTTTCACTCACTTTCCTTCTGAATATGTATGAATCTCAGATTCACTGATGTGCAACACTGTTCATTCAGAGTTTTTTTTTTCTGGAGTTTTTTTTTTTTTTTTTTGCTGATGGCATCTGGCTCTCGGCGAGTGGGATGGTTACAGTGACCTCTGGGTTCTCTTCTTGTGGTGGGTGGAACATGGCCTCTCAGCCCATTGGCAGTTCTGTCAAGGGAAGAGAATCTGCTTCTGTCCATCCTGCTTCTTCCCCTCTGAGCGCTGGTTGTATACAAATGATGTCCTTGTTCCATGACCACAAAAGAGGGTGGGGAAGAGGGTGTAGGAGGGAACTGTAGGGACCAGTCTCTGAACTAAAGCCATCAAAGATGTTTCCTTTTTTAAACTTTGTATTTTGTATTGAGAGATAACCAATTTGGTAAATGATCCACCTGCAATGCAGGAGACCCAAGTTCAATCACTGGGTCAGGAAGATCCCCTGGAGAAGGAAATGGCAACCCACTCTAGTATTCTTGCCTGGAAGATTCCATGGAGAGAGGAGTCTGGTGGGTGACGGTAGCCTGATGAGCCACTGGTGGGCGAGCAAGCCGACTATAGCCCGCCAGGCTCCTCTGTCCATGCGATTTCCTAGGCAAGAATACTGGAGTGGGTTGCTGTGCCCTCATCCAGGAGGTCTTCCAGACCCAGGGTTGAACCTGAGTCTCTTACATCTCCTACATTGGCTGGTGGGTCCTTTACCACTAGTGCCACCTGGGAAGTCCCAAACAGCTCCTACCTAGACGCTAGGATCACGAACCACCCACCTCTCTGCATCCAGGGAAGCTCAGAAGTTTCAGTCAAGTCCAAGAGAGATGGCACTTTGCAGAGGAGACTGTACTTGGACTAGACCTTGCATCCTCCTCCCGTTGGATTAACGCTGCTCTGGGTGAGCTACATGGGGTTGCTGAAATCTACTCGACTGGTGTTTTACAACTCAGACCAAAACTGGGCATTGACTAATGTCAAAACTGCCTTTTCTTATACTTCATATTGCTCATATATTTTAAAATTCCAATTATCTGTTTAGCCTGCAGTCAGAAGTTTAGCAGAAGCAAGATACAAGTTTTCTACATTAAAAAAAAANCTCCCTGTGACATCCATCAGAAAGGGCTAGCTTTTGAGCACTGAAGGGGGTGGGGGGCGGAATAAGCAGAAGTAATTTATTCGGGATCTTTGAGAGGATAATAGCCAATTATTTGTTTATAACACTGGTTAAATTTTCATTAGGCAGATTAATGGAATATCATGTACTGTCAACATTGGACTGAGGGGTGGTCTGTAAGAGATAAACGGGCAAACAGGCTCTGTGTCTCTCTGAGTAAATTAGTTTTTGCTTTCCTGTTTTTCATATGAAAATGGGAAAGGTGGGCAAGGTGGTGCATTTTGAAGCAGGTCTCGAGATGGGCCAAATTGGTTAAATATGAAAGCAGTCCTGGTAATAAATACATTATAATAACTTAGCATCATGGCCATCATTTTTGATTTCATGAAAGTCTGGGATAATGTCGATTTTTAACCTGCTCTCTTAATGCACATTTTTCTCTCCCTGAACTCAAACGCAGCTTGCTGTGAGGTGAAAGCACATTACGTGGGGGGCCTGATTTGTCTGTATAACGTGCTCAGAATTACAGCTGCTAAGTGCAAGAGACGCCGGCTCTCCTGTGAGTTCCTGCATTGTCATCTGAGTGCTGTTATCAGGATCAGGATTCCCTGGGCTCCTCAAGCCAGGAGAGTTGCTTATCCCCCTGCGAGGAGACTGAGAGGTGCACACTCCACGGGTCATTGGATGCTGAATCTCTGGTCCGTAGACAGGGTAGCTTCTTAATCTTTATATTATTCTATGTAAGAATCAGTGGATCCAACTTCAGAATCAAATCTCTTAGTGAATTTGGAAGTCTCTCTCTCTCACACACACACACACACACACACACACACAAACACACTGAATTGGATCGTTTCATAACAATTGATGTTCTGCAGTTTAAAAGTAAAAGTACTTGGCAATTGTTTAGTTGAATTAACATTGGAGAATCATTTAAGTTCTCTTACGGAGAAGGCAACAGTGAATTTTCATTTGCAGCTCAACTCTGGATTTTAAAATAATATCATTACTTAGAANCAAACACACTGAATTGGATCGTTTCATAACAATTGATGTTCTGCAGTTAAAAAGTAAAAGTACTTGGCAATTGTTTAGTTGAATTAACATTGGAGAATCATTTAAGTTCTCTTACGGAGAAGGCAACAGTGAATTTTCATTTGCAGCTCAACTCTGGATTTTAAAATAATATCATTACTTAGAAAGGAGATGATAGGATGCAATTTCTTTCTTAAGAAATAAGAGAGGGTGGTAAGGAAAGTTCCAGAAAGAGGTGGAAGGAAAGAAGAAAGGAAAGAAGGAGAGGAGGAAGGAAATAAAGAAGGAAGAAGGGAGAGAAGGAGGGAAGGGAGGGGGAGAAGGAGGAAGGGAGGGGGAGAGAGTAAAGGAGGGGAGAGAGAGGAAGGG
>SJYA01003046.1:1992102-2195596 GCA_006410615.1 Neotragus moschatus
GGAGGGGAGAGGGAGGAAGGGAGGGGAGAGGGAGGAAGATAAAATGGGGAGAGAGAGGGAGGAAAGGGCATCTGTGGGGCTATGGAAAATCAAATAAATGAAGCCTGTTGTTCTTTTCGTAAGATGCCAAAATTTGCCGCAAATATGTCCAGTAAAATTTCTTTCAGACAGTTGACGCACTGCTGCTAGTTTCTGCAAACCGTTTCACTGGTCTCTATATTGACTTCCCTTTGAAGTAATTCTACGCCGCAAACGAATTCCCAGCATGAACTGTTTGTATAAATACTTTTGCTTTCTCAAAAAAGCTTTCTCGGCCAAAGACACGTGGCTGTAGCTCAGCCTGGTCAGTAGTCTGAGAGGCCCATTCCCAGCTCCCATGACTGGGTCATCCTTACTGGGCATGACAGTGGGGGGGGGTGCTGGGAGTTGGGGGGGGTGGAAAATATGGAGGACAAGGGCCGCCAGCTCTGCCTTCCCGTCTTCTGACCCAGGCGTCTCTGCATCTTCAGGACAGTAACAGAGCGGGGATTGGATGAGCAGTCGCCAGGCTGACAGAGAGCTGGGGTGGCTGGTGTGCTTGGGTAACCAGGGACCTCTAGGGAAAGCTGGGGCTCCCACCCATGTTTCTGAGCCATTTGAGCCTTTTCTAAGCTCTGGGTTCCAGCTCAGAGAACAGCAAGGGCAAGGGTGTTGCTTGTTGGTAAATTGCTCTGAAATGGGGAGAGGAATGGTCACATTTGTGAACAGACTCTGAAGTGGCCTGGGCCCTTTCACGACTGCCAGCCAGGGTAATGGCCTTTCAAAGTCTTTAGGGACAACTGATTTCTTTAATATCCAGCGTGGAGGACATAAATGCCTCCACAGTTGGGCAGCTTTGGGTAGGAATATTACAGCCTCTGGGAAGAGTCCACTNTGAAGTGGCCTGGGCCCTTTCACGACTGCCAGCCAGGGTAATGGCCTTTCAAAGTCTTTAGGGACAACTGATTTCTTTAATATCCAGCGTGGAGGACATAAATGCCTCCACAGTTGGGCAGCTTTGGGTAGGAATATTACAGCCTCTGGGAAGAGTCCACTTGGAGGAGAAGGTGGACAGGGGACCATTTCAAATCTCTGGGCACTTAGCACAAGCCTAGGACAACTGCCTTTGGCTATCGCATCCCTGGATCTCTGTTCTCATGGTCAGCTCTAAAATCCCTTTTGCTAGAGGACCTGGAGGTGATGGTAGTAGTTTAGTCTCTACGTCATGTCCAACTCTTGCGACCCCATGGACGTTAGCCCACCAGGCTCCTCTGTCCATGGGATTTCCCAGGCAAGAGTACTGGAATGGGTTGCCTTGACCTTCGCCAGAAGATCCAGAGACTCACTCAATGCAGACCTTGGCTGCTGTGACTAGTGTTCAAGGGATAGTTGCAGAGAGGAAAGCAATACTGGATTTCCTGAATTTGAAATATGGAAGATATTCTCTGGGTTATTACATCCTTTTAGTGAAGGCAGTTCACATTCTTTTGGTGGTTTATCCTACTTATAATGATCAAATCCTAGAATCAGAACTTCTAATGCAAACCACTTTTAAAGCTGTAATTGGATCTGAGGCCAATGCAACCACCAAGTGGACTAAGACTCCCTGGCAATGCTCAATCAGGATATGATATCGCTTACGAAAGTGATCTCTCACTATTGATACTTCTCCCGAGAGCAGCACAAATTAGAGACATACTTGAGCAGTTCCGAGGCCTCGCTGACAGACAGCATGAGAGCAGGCCCTGCTAAAGTGGGGATTCTCAAGCATGGCATGAGACACATTTCATTGTGGTCATTTAATGGAAACCCTCTGAAAGTCCTCTGCTAGGTCTGAGGGTAAAAGAAGTCCTAACATTTAGGGAACCACATGAAATGTGCTTCTTAAGAAAATTTGAGAACTGATAATGCTAATGACATCTGAAAGCAGATTTTGGGGGACTCTGGGATACTTGGGCACAAAGTGAAAACACGTGGCCTTCCCCATTGCTCAAAGCCTGTATGTAAGCACACACAAACACACACACACACACACACACACACACACATACACACACGCGCGCACACACGTACTCCACATCCAGGGACTGGCGGGTGATCTCTAAGTGGACAGAGATCTGAGTCCTATCCAGGGATGGCTTCAGCTCCTAAATGCCAATCTAGGTAGCAGGTGTGAATCTCAGTCCACACATTTGAGGGTGCAAAGAAACAAAATTATTATATTGACTGTCTTTGAATTCCATATACTTTAAATACACCTCCTGTGGCTTCTAGATCCATCATAATTTCTGACTTTAGCACACTTCTGACTGACCTCTGCCCTCCCTCATGTCTGGAGCTTGGTGTCCCTGCTGGGCTGAGTCTGTGGGTTCCTGGGGGCCCAGCCACCTCCCTGCAGAAGTCTCTGCTCACAGGGATGGCTGGGGGCATGGGGGAGCCCTGGTGAGTTGGAACTACTTCCTTGACACTTGACCGTGACCGTGTATCATTCCCAGCCCTCCCGATAGACCTCTGAGCATGCAGAGAGCCTTGAGGAATCTTGGCGAGGACACGAGCCAGCCCGGCAGCTTTGATGAAGCCCCCGGAGCACAACGCTGAACAAAGGACACTGACTTTTCTGTGATGCCTAGGAGGTGACACATAGGCCCTGGGAGCTTACACGTGTTCCCACCTTCAGCCTCACAAAGTCCTGTGCCGTGAGGAACCATTTCTCTTTCTTTTAACCCATGTGTTGTCTATTACCAGGTGTCTACATGTCAACCAGACATCCTCCGTGCTCGCAGAGCTTACTGTGGCATGGATGAGACACATGATAAATAGCCCATCTCGATGAGGCAGACAAGTGCTGGAGAAGCATGAGCAAGGGAGCTGGGGAAAGATCTAGAAGGACTGTGGGGTCGGAAAAGGATTCTGGTGGAAGTGACACTCTTCTTCCCACTCTCATTCTCACCTGTGGCCAAGAGAAGCTAAGCCGCAAGTCCAAGGGCACAGACTAAAGAAGCCTGGAACAGAAAGTGAAAACCTCCCCACGGGGGCCTCTGCCAGTCCCTTCCATGTGTATCTCCTAACTCCTAGAAAAAGTCATCCTCTTCCAGCTTGTTCCAACATGTTGACAGAGTCCAGCGGCAGGACCCAGGGAGAAGAAAGAGGTTCTAGGAGGAAGAAAACAAAGGAGGAGAGGGAGCCAAAGAAGGACTGAAGCAGGGAAGGAACCCCAAGGTTTTAGAGACCCGCTCACTTCTCAGTCTGAAAATCAGGAAGAGGCTCAGACTCCTAAAAACCGATTATTGGAATGGAAGTTCCACATGACACTTTAGATAAAATTGTAGAAACGGCAATGGCAAATCCTCTATGCTGTTTAGAAGTAGAACTGGAAAAAGGGAAAGACTAGTTTTAAATGGGATTGGCCTACACATGTATACTCTACATTGTTTTTTTTTTAAACTTCTTATTTTATATTAGAGTAGTGCAAGAGGCCTGGGTTCTACCCCTGGGGCAGGAAGATCCCCTGGAGAAGGGAATGGCAACCCACCCCAGTATTCTTGCTTGGAGAATTCCATGGACAGAGGAGCCTGGCAGGCTATTGTCCATGGGTTGCAAAGAGTCAGGCAGGACTTAGCAACTAACACAGCCAATTAACAATGTTGTGACAGTTTCTGGGGGCTTCCCCTGCTGGGGGCTCAGTGGTAAAGAAACAACCTACAATGCAGGAGATGTGGATTCAGTCCTGGGGCAGGAAGATCCCATGGGGGAGGAAATGGCAACCCGCTCCAGTATTCTTGCCTGAAAAATCCCAAGGATAGTGGAGCCTGGCGGGCTCAAGTTCAAATGGCTGCGAAGAGTCAGTGGACAGAAAAGGGACTCAGCCATGCATATACATGTATCGATTCTCCCCCAAACTCCCCTCCCATCCAGGCTGCCACGTGACCTTGAGCAGAGTTCCCTGTGCTCCACAGTAGGACCTCACTGGATATCCATTTTAAATATAGCAGTGTGTGCACGTCCATCCCCAGTTCCCCGTCTCTTCCTCCCAGCAACTATAAGTTCATCCTCTAAGCCTGAGAGTCTGCTTTCCTTGTGTAAGTAAGTTCATTTGTATTTCTTTTTGGATTCCCCGTATAAGGGATGTCATACGATTTCTCCTTCTCTGACTTTTCACTCAGTATGATAATCTCTAGGTCCATCCATGCTCTGCATTGTTTTTATATTTTCTTAACTTAGGAATAATGCTGTATTTATCACAAAAACGTCAAGCAACAATATGCTGTAAGGTCATCCAGATTCTCCTATATATATATCGTATCTCAGGCAAGAGAGCAGAAAACTTGACCTACACATATTTCAGTCCCTGTCGTCTGAATCACAGAAAGCACGGACCTGCCAGTCTCAACCCCCAGAGGTGATGTCATGGGGCTGATAATCTCCAAATTGCCTCTAATCCTATAATGGCTTCCAAACCACATATTATGCCACACATAAAAACCCAATTACTAATACCCCCATTTTCATGTATGCAAAGGACAGCTAGCTTTTCAGCCATTAGGTGACTGCACAGCTACAATTAACTGGCCAGTTTCAGTGCCATATGAGGAAACTGCCATTCTTACTACACTCCGAAGAAAACCCTAACCAAACAGCAACAGTCAAAGCCCAGTGTCATCCAAGCCTGCTTGTCAGTCAGCAAGACAGGCATGTCTCCAGGGCCCCTCCTGTTCTCTGAAGTGAGAAAACCCTTCGTGGTGCTTTATTTTGTGAACAGGGTAACATGAACGCACCCAGAGACATCAGAACTCCAAAGTGCAACCAGACTTTCTGCATCGTTTTCCCAACTCTGCATCGGAATAAAGAGTAGGGGAAGGAAAACAAGGACCTACTATGTAGCACGTGGGACTCTGCTCAACGTTATGTGGCAGCCTGGAGGGGAGTGGGGTTGGGGGAGAATGGATACATGCCTGAATATGGCTGAGTCCCTTTGCTAATCACCTGAAATTATCACAGCGTTGTTCATCTGCTGTGAGCTAAACTGCTTCAGTTGTGTCTCTGTGCGACCCCATGGACTGGAGTCCACCAGGCTGCTCTGTCCATGGGATTCTCCAGGCAAGAATACTGGAGTGGGCTGCCATGTCCTCCTCCAAGGCATCTTCCTGACCCAGAGATCAAACCTGAGTCTCTTAGGAATCTAGCATTGACAAACGGGTTCTTTACCACTAGTGCCACCTGGAAAGCCCCCCAAAATGGGTGTAGAAAATGCAGGCATGCTCAGTCATGTTAGACTCTTTGCGATCCCATGGACTATAGCCCGCCAGGCTCCTCTGTCCATGGGATTTCCCAAGCAAGAATACTGAAGTGGGTTGCCATTTCCTTCTCTAGGGGATCTTCCAGTCTCAGGGATCAAATCTTCATATCCTGTGTCTCCTGCATTAGCAGGCAGGTTCTTTACCACTGAGGCACCTGTACTCCAATAAAAAGTAAAGAGTGAAAAAAAAAAAAAAGAAAGAATGGGGGAGGGGGAGTCTATTTGTGTCATTTTGAGAACTGGGACTATGTGGTTATTCTCTGATGGGCCTTACAGATCACCGAGTCTAGGCAAGACCCAGAGAGAAGGGAGGGCCCACATGTGCCCAGGCGGATCTCAGCCTCAACTCACGACACTGACTTACTGCATCAACCAGAAAGCTGCCAAGACAAGTGGAGAGCCACCAACCAAATTTTGAAAAGAAAAGAAAGGAAATTCCATAGAAGAATAGCTTCTCCAAATCCTCCTCCACCCCACTGAGCATCCACTTGGCTTTCCTCAACCTCTCCTTGGTCTACCTGTTAGGATGACTAGTACCCCCGACTAATGCTCTTTTGTACTCTTCCTCTGGGCTTCATGGTTTTCCAACCACTCTCCACTTTTCGTCTTCATCTCGCCTCACCTTCTGCGTTTCTTCCACGAAATTTTTCCGCCTGTCGTTCCCAGGCTGGCGGAACTACTCCTCTTGTCTCTGTGCGCAGAAGCGCATGCTGTTGCTCAGTCGTGTCCGACTGTGTGTGACCCTGTGGACTGTAGCCTGCCAGGCTCCTCTGTCCATGGGATCCTCCAGGAAAGAACCCTGGGGTGGGCTGCCGTGCCCTCCTCCAGGGTATCTTCCTGACCCAGGAATCGAACCCATGTCCTTTACTTCTCATGCATTGGCAGATGGATTCTTTACCACTAGCACCCTACTCAGCCCCAGACATGGCACCTTTCACACATTATACTTCAAAAATATCCCTAGAAGATGGCCCCTCCCTAGGATCAGGGGAAATCTTTTACTTCCCTTTGTATTCCTACAATCCCTGGCATATAGGAGGCACTCAACAATACTTGTTGAATGAATGAATGGCTGAATATATGAATAGATAGACAGATGATAGACACATAAGCAAAGGAACTGTTCTCACATTCCTGCCAGGATTCATAGTCTAGGAGTAACTGGCTTTTCACAACCATCTACTCTAGAACTTTCTTCTTCTGAAAAGAATATAATAAGCCTAACACAAGACCTAAGACTGTATATCTATTTTTTACCAACATGTTCTTCTCCATTAGAAAAATTTGGTGGCCCTCTGGCTGCAATAAGGAGATATGTTCTTTGCATAGCAGATGGATAGAAATAGATCCAAAGAAATAGATTTAAACTAAAGATGGACGGCCCCAGATGGATTTGGTTGGGGTGTGGAAGAACATCTTGAACTATTTTTCAAACATTTCAGTTTCGGCAAAAACCAAAACATGTTTTGCCCATCACTTTCCCTTAATTTTAAGACCCATGGATTTCAAAGGAAATTTAATCTGAATGTTTCTACTTCATTTATCCCATCTCTTCAAAATGTTCTCCTGAAAAAGTGCACTGATGTCCTAGAAGTTTAAAAGACCCTGTAATAGTTTGCTGGTTTCTTTTAACAGACGAGCCACTTAACAATTTATGATGGAATCAAAAACTCCTAAATCTTGAAATAAAAGAAAAAGACACAGTGCAGGTCAGTTGAAGTTTGGATCGAGGAAGTGGGCAGCGTGTTTCCCATGCTAAAACAAAGAAGAAATGGCTCAAGTTAAAAATGAATGGAAATAGAATTGTTTAAAAAGTGGATAAATTCTACATGATACATGGACAAAAACATAGCTAGAGATCGTTACGGATATTGATTCGTCTGTAATGGACTCAGGCATCTGTTCACTCCGGTTTATTTGTGATAGAGCTCGAGTGTCTTGTCAGCAACTCCTCCATAAGTGCACGTGACCTTGGCAGAAATTTCGTGATGAAGCTTGAAGAGGAAGGAAATAGCAGAATTGTGGGTGCCAGCTCCCTCTAAGCTCTTCCTAAAGTGTCAGTTACCCTCCTGCACATCATTCCATAACCCAATCATTAGTGAGACTTGGGTGGGATTTGTCAACTATTTGCTTCCTGGTGCGTTTACGCAAGCTCAGATGGTCCCTGCAGACCTTACCTGACATCCTTTCGTTCCAACAGATCCTTCCACTGTGTCAGTTACAAGCCAGAAATAGCCTGGGCCCCTGGGGCATGTATCTAATTCATGGGAGTCACTAGGGGACATTTAGTTCACAGCAGAAATCCAGTCAACACCCTTGTTCCCCATAGTTAATATACTGTTTGACACCACTGCGGCCAACAGAAGAATTAGTCCATCTCTCCCAGACCACCCACACCACTAATAGCTAATAACTAACACATGGGGAGACCATAGCTAATGATATCCTTGGGTTCGGCGGTTCATTGTGTTTTTATTTCTTTCCCCTTTCTTTATTAGCATGAACTCATTCAATTAACCATTGTTGAGCACCCATTGAATGCCAGGTGCTGTGCTGGACATTTGAAAGGAGACACAAAAATGAAGGAACTATAGCCACCGCTATCAAGAAGCACACGGGCTCATAGGATTAACTGTCGTATCAGTGCATTCATTCACGCGCTGCTGCGGCTTTTTGTTCATGCACCGCTGTGGTCAGTGCAATTCATATTAAGGAAGGATACGTTTTAAATTAGGTACTTGAACATTTGGAGAGAAACCCAAATGGGGAGGCTGTTGTGCCTCCCAAAGGAGTGAATTATTGTCAATTATCCTCCCAGAATCAATCAACATTGACATATTCGTGCACATAGGCGGCCTTGGCAGCAGATACATGGCATAGACTTCACTTGGGGGTGAAATGAAAAACTGGAGACTGCTCGCGAATACTTTGTGAAATACCGTGAGGGTTGGCAATCTGAAAAAGGCCAATAAAGAAAAGCATGAATCATAAACTCCGAAAGAAGTTGACTGAGGATACCGCCAAATGAGAACTGATAATAGAACGTTCCCCATCAATCAGCGCATCTGTCTTTAGACCAGGAGTCTTTGACTTCTAAGAGTTTGCCAATCCCAGTCCTGCCCCATTAACTTGCCTCCCAAACAAAGATTCTAAGAACCACACGTTTTTAATTATACAAAGTAAAGGTTGATGAATGATTCATACAACTAATCTAAACTTGGGCCAGGTTAAAATAATACTGTGTAATAACTTATATTTATATAGCTCATAAGAGCACTTTTCTCCAGAGCTCAAAGTGGTTTTCAGATACTATCTCGTCTCTTCTCATAACATCCGTGTGGAGTGGACACAGTAAGGGTACCCTCACTTTCCTTCCACGGACAGGGCAATAAAGGGCCAGAAAATGTTAGATCCAAGTCCAAGATCACACAGGATGGTAGACCGTATCTGCACTTAGAAGAGATGTCATCTCAAAAGTTTGGAAATGAAGGGACAGTGGCATTGATAAAGCAGGCTTCCTTCATGATGACAAATGATCACATTAATGGTGGAAGTTGGGATACTGACAGCTCTAGGCCATAGTATTTCCTTTGTCTTGGTGGCTTTGGGGGGGAACTGGAGGTACTCAGGGATTTCAGGAACTAAAGATGTAAATTCTGAGTTAGAATCATGGCCCATCAGCTCCAAGATTCATCCTCTTGAAGAAGTCGTGAGTCAGCATGGCTGTTGTGGGCAACATCAGTGTCTTACCAAGCTCCCTAGGACCTTAACCCTTGAGTGTGCCAATGTCTGTACTTCTGCTTAAGGGCCCACTCACAGATCCTAGAAGAGAGGGGTCTTGGGGCCACTTCAGGCAGCCTAGAAGAGCCTGCATGTTAGCTTCTCCCTGAACGGAGTAGGGTGTAAATGTCTGAGCTCCTTACCCTTTGAGTGAAATAACTGAGGCAGCACACTAATGCTTCCCAGAGTCTCCCCTTGGGATTAAGCTTTGGACACTCACAGTGCTCACTGGCTGGGTAATATCCACTTGAGAGTTGCTGTCCTATCCCTGTCTCATCTCTCAACAGACAAGTTGCCCAGAATACTCATATCAGGGTCTGCTTCTAGGGAGCTCAAGCCATGACAATGATCCTCCCTCTCACCATGCTAGACATCCTGGTGACTCACTGTGGAGCATCCACGGACCACACCTCCATGACGAACCATATCCATCTTTCTCTGAGGGTGTCAGCTCCCCAAGTTCCCTGCACACCTTGGGAAGAAGAGCACACTGCCAAGTCTAGGGCAGGACTTGAGCAAAGAGGAGTCAAATTAGAAGTGTGCTCCAAAAAATCTGAAATTCATTTCAGACTCTTTTCTTTGATGTCTGGTCAGACTGTACCAGAAAGTTAGAAATGAGTGGACTTTTGAAAGCCATGTTCTCGTTCTTTACTGTAATTTAAATGAGTTTCTTATTCCACCTATTGTATGGCCAACGGCGCATATGAGATGTATAATACTGCTTGAATTTCTTTTCTTGGTTATGTCAACCATACGTGGTTCATTTGCATTCATCTATAAGTGTGATGCATAGACTTGCCCCCTAGTGGCTTAGCTGGTATTCGCAGAATGTAAATTTCATTCATTCATTCATTCACTTAGTAAATCAGTCATTCTATAGGTCAATCTGATAGCGTCCCTGAGAGCTCAGTTGGTAAATAATCTGGCTACAATGCAGGAGACCCCAGTTCGATTCCTGGGTTGGGAAGATCCCCTGGAGAAGGGATAGGCTACCCACTCCAGTATTCTTGGGCTTCCCTTGTGGCTCAGTTGGTAAAGAATCCACCTGCAATGCGCTGGACTTGGGTTTGATCTCTGAGTTGGGAAGCTCCCCTGAAGAAGGGAAAGGCTGCCCACTCCAGTATTCTAGTCTGGAGAATTCCATGGACTGCATAGTGCATAGAGTTGCAAAGAGTCAGACACAACTGAGTGACTTTCACACTCACACTCACCTCAGTCAGCCTAATAGGAAGACAGACTATACTGGACATAGTGCTAGTACGGTCATTGTACTAGACACGGCACTAGGGACTGGTGAAATAAACAGTCCCCAGCTTCATAGAGCTTATAGTTTTATGAAATAAATAGGTATAAAAGCAGATTAACACCAATAATGAAATAATTGAAAGTTGTGAGAAATTTTCAACTCTCATGAGGGAAATTAAAGCAGAAAGCAGGGCTTGTTTAATTTGAGGACAAAGTCCGATAAAGCCTCACTAAGAAGTGACAGATCAGCTGAAATCTCAAGGAAAAGCAGTCAGGCAAAAGGTGGGGAAGGGCAATCTTAGCAGAAGGAACAGCATATGCGAAGGTCCTGAGAATGGAAAGAGCTCGAAACACATCTTCAGAGGAAGGACAGCCTTGTGATTTAGAGCATGCAATACAGATTCTTGCAGACTGGGCCCCCAATGTCCTTCTCCTGTTGCTAGCTCTGAGACCTTAGACAAGAGACTTAACTTCTCTGTGCCTCATTTGTAAACTGGGGATTGCAATAACAGTAAGGATCTGAGTAACAGTAATATACCGAAATAACTGTAAGAAGCCCAGAACTTCACAAGGACTCAAAAATATTTTGGTTATTCATCAGAGCAAGGGGGCTGCACTGGCTGGCATAGAACTAGTCAAGTCTTAGGAGGCCAGTTCCAACACACACACGCTTTTCTTCATCTCTCAATTCTCTCAATGAAGAATTGAACAAGAACAAGATAGGTTCTTTAGAACCTTCCTGTTCAGAGTGCAGTCTGAGGATCAACAGCATCGCTGTCACCTGGGAGCTTGTTAGAAATGCAGAACTTCAGGTCCCACCCTGCTGCTGCTGCTGCTAAGTCGCTTCAGTCGTGTCCCACTCTGTGCGACCCCATGGACGGCAGCCCACCAGGCTCCCCCGTCCCTGAGATTCTCCAGGCAAGAACACTGGAGTGGGTTGCCATTTCCTTCTCCAATGCATGGAAGTGAAAAGTGAAAGTGAAGTCATTCAGTCATGACCTTCTGAATCAGAGTCTGCATTTAACAACACCCGCAGTGACTTTTCTGCACATTCAAGTTTGAGAAGAGGTACTCTAGAGGCTTCGACTGCCACGGTTGCTCAAGGTCAAAATACCAATATTTCACAGAATTATAGAAACTGCTACCAGGTGACATCTCCTTCCTATTCTGATCTCAGCACTATCCCTTTGAGCAAATACTTGGAGGCTAAGTGCCAAAGGAGAAAAGGTTCTCATCCCTTTTATATGGGGATTGGAAGGCTGAAGACATGCTATCAGTTGGAAGATTTGGGCCCAGAATTCTAGAGTGGGCCAGGGAAAGATGGTGATGTAGGGAGAGAAAGGGGAATACAATAGAGCTTTTCTTTTTCTTTTTTTTTCAATAACCCCCAACTTTTATTCCACCTCTCTCTAAAAATGTTTTTATAAAAAGTGACTCATTAAAACCTAATAACAATGAAATAAGTCACAGGGATGTAATGCAGAGCACTGGGAATATAGCCAGTATCATATAATAACTTTCTGTGGTTTGTGAGCTTTGCTGCACACTTGAAACAAATAGAATCTTGTAAGTCAATAATAAATAAATAAATAAATAATTTTAAAGTGACCCAAGTGTCTCCCATCTCTCATCTTTGGTCACCACCAAAATGAAAATTCTCCCTACTCTCAACCATCTCAAACTTGTGGTTTGCATCACTGTGTTGAAATGTAATCATATATTTGACTGTGTCACTATGAAAGATTAAAGTATTGATAAAAACTGGTAAGCGTGTGCACCAGGAAGATGGCAATATGGAACAAGACTGAAAAGTGTAACTTTATTTTTTAAAAAAACATCAGATTTCTTTGTCAGTGTTTTATAAATAACCCAGGATTTGGGGATGCTTCTGATATTATTTTTTACTTCCCTGGTGGCTCAGATGGTAAAGCGTCTGTTTACGATGCGGGAGACTCGGATTCGATTCCTGGGTTGGGGAAGATCCCTTAAAGAAGGAAATGGCAATCCACTCCAGTACTATTGCCTGGAAAATCCCATGGACAGAGGAGCCTGGTAGGCTACAGTCCACGGGGTTGCAAAGAGTCGGACGTGACTGAGTGACTTCACATTCACTGATATTATTTATAACACAGAGAACAAAGCAGAAAGGCTTATAAGCTGCTTGTATTATCTGAACATCAAGCAAGAGTTTTTAGCACCATTTCCTTCCTAAACATACAATTTAGATTTTGTCACATTTGTAATTACTTTGAACATTTCACACACACAACACAAAAGATTCTGATGCGACGTTTCCTTTGATAGCCTATTATGTCCAACGTGAATTCTAAACCCAATCATGTTACCAAATAATACTGCACAGTAGAGGTTTTCGTAGTTTATTTGCAAAATAAATAAATAAGCCCACAATAATCTCAAATGAAAACAAATCAAGGATGCATTCCTCATAAATTTACATTATGTTTCATCACTTTTGTGATAAGATTTAGGTACTCTAACTAGAGAGGATTGTCTGAAAAATAATTTATCAATTGGGCAGGCCAGTTTCTTCTTCAGTTTTTTTTAAGAAAATATTTATTTGATTTTTACTTCACCAGGTCTTTGCTGCTGAAAAAGCCCATGCTCAGCAGCAAAGACCCAGCGCAGTCAAAATCAAATAAATAAATATTTTTTAAAAATTGAAGAAGAGACTGGCTGTGGTGTATAGGCTTAGTTGCCTACAGCACAGGGGATCTCCCAGGACCAGGGATAGAACCCATGTCCCCTGCATTGGCAGGTGGACTCTTAACCACTAGACTACCAGGGAAAGCCTCTTCAGTTTTTTAGGCACAAGTTTAAACAACATCTATGTGATGACGAATCTCTATCTGTGATTAAAGGACACTCGTAGGAGGTGACTTAAGGGCTTCTATGAGGGGCTCTTGAGAAAGGAACCCTTCATTTCACCAGGAGATAAATTCACATCTTGTTTCAGCAGAAGATAACAGGGGTTTTCAAGCTGTTTAAATACTGAGCACACTCTTCTCCCCTGACTTCAGGCTGGAGTCTTTTGAGGGCAGTGCAAAGAATGTGTGCACGGGGAGGGAGTCTGAAGTTTGAGAATTCATTCCTTCATTCAAACATGCATCATCATTCTGTTTAGATTTATGGAAAAGGTGGGAACTCTATTAAAACTTAAAATATAATCCGTACAAGAAACCTTTAAGTAATTATACATCGAGATAGATATTAAGAAATTTCCTCCAAAATCACACCACCCCATTTACACAGCTACCTTTCTAATTGTCCATTCCTAAGATACAGTAGCTGATGACTGGGTTTGCAGTTTTGGGGGTGTGCCCATAACTCTTCAAGGAGCAGGAGCACATTCATCTTTGTTCCTTCACATCTGGTTCTAAATGAATGCTCAGTGGACGTTTGTTGAATGAATGAATAAGTGAAAAAGAGGAATGGATGGGTGGCAAGAAAGAAGAATGGATGCCTAGATACTATGCTATCTCTCAGATTAGATTTGAATTGTGGAGGAGAAAAGCGAAGGGGAAATAAAGTAGGATATTATTTTAGAATTATTTTTTGGTGATTTTTTTTTTTTTTTTTTTTGCAAGGTGCCCAACTTGGGACCAAGCAAGGAGGACAGGCAGCTAGCTGATACTCAAAAATCCTGAACTCCCAAATGGCTTTCAGGGAAGGGTTTTTAAAGGCAACCTTAAGGGTGAGGTTGTAGAGTGTGAAATCAGCCTGTGAACATCCTTCAGATTGACTGATGGTGAAGTAACAGGGTGATGTTTTAGAAATCTCAATTATCAACCTGGTGCCAACTGGTCTGGAGCATACACATTGGTGATCAGCATGCAGTTAACTTCTTCCTCCTGTAGTTTGAATTTTTTATTTCATGTAATAGAAACAGTTCAAACTAGCCGGGGCAGGGTGGTAATTATGGACCATGGAAGTACATGACTGGATCAAGGTGCTGGGATGACATATTTGGGGGCTTGTTTTTTGGGGGGAGGGGGTTGCTATTTTTCTTTCTTACCTCTGTTTCTCCTCATCTTGACTTCACTCTCAGGCAACTTCAGGTTTATGTCATCTTTGCAGCACTTGCTTTCAAAAGGAAAAAGTACCATCTTGCTCTTGGTTCCTCTCTCATCCACTCCTCATTTCCATGCTGGGCATACACACAGATGCACCATGATCCATTAGAGATGTGTCCTAATGTTTGGAGAACATGAAAACCTAAACTCATGTGCAATAACCTGCAAAAGAATTTTTAAATGTATTTCATAATTAGAATATAAGATTTTCTTGTTTAATTAAAAGAGAAAAAATTTAATCTCAAGAACCTTTAACTTCACACTGTTATCCCCATTTTAGGGAAATAATGTTTTAATGGCAGTTGAAGCACAGAACTCCTAAGTAACTTACTTGCCTGAGGTCACATAGCTGTTACCTAGTAGAGTTAAGATGCTATCTGGTAGCTTTAAGACCTGCCTGGTTGAGCTGAGATGCAAACTGGGGAGATCTGTCTGTCGACAAAGTTTCTAGTATTTCTGCTTGGCTGCTAAGCTTATTTCCTTCTCTGTAGAAATGGAAATAATAATAGCACCTACTTCTAGGGTTGTTAAGAGGATTTTATGTGTTAATACATAGAAAGTGCCTACACACAGTAAAAGAAAGAAAGAAAGTCGCTCAGTCATGTCTCGACTCTTTGTGACCCCAGGGACTATACAGTCCATGGAATTCTCCAGGCCAGAATACTGGAATGGGTAGCCTTTCTTCTCCAGGGGATTTTTCCAACCCAGGGATCAAACCCATGTCTCCCGCACTGCAGGAGGATTCTTTACCAGCTGAGAAGGAAGGCAAGCCCACAGCAAGAATTCAGTAAAGGCCAGGAGTTCTTATTCTTAAAAGTATTTCTGAGCTGAAGGCTAGGGAGGGGTGGAGGAGACAGCCAGAAACCAAGACTTAACTAATCAAGGGCCCCAGGTAGTAGGGTTAAGGCTTACTGATATTGGACTACGTAGAGCTGGCGAACGTCGAACTTTCCTCTCTATGGTTTAATTATGCACAAGTTTAAGACAGTTCTGGTGTTTATGATTGTTGACCCAGAGATTGAACCTCTGAGAGCAGACGCCTATAATTGGGGATTGCCTTTGCCAGCCAATCACGATGGTGATTTCCCCTACAGCTGAGTATAATTTTAATTCTGTTATGGAAATTATATTTCATACAACAGAGTTCCAAATGTTCTACTTGGTAGTTTAATAACTACAGAAAATAGACATGTAGGCTTCTTCAAGAAAACTTCAGATGCCTAAAGAATGTAGAATATTTGAACTTTGGACAAGTAACAGGATCACACATAGATTCCTCCTGGAAGCAGTGCACCGCACTCTCTTTCCTGGCCCTGAGAAACATGCTTAGGGGATTAACACCTGTCGCTTCTGTCTAGTGAGAAGCTTGCTTGATAGCTAGCAGTTAACTATCCACACAGTGAAAGAAAGTGTTAGTCACTCAGTCATGTCCAACTCTTCACAACCCTATAGACTGTAGCCTGCCAGGCTCCTCTATCTATGGAGTTCTCCAGGCAAAAATACTAGAGTGGGTTGCCATGCCCTTCTCCGGGGATTTTCCTGAGCCAGGGATCAAACCTAGGTCTCCTGCACTGCAGGCAGGTTCTTTACTGTCTGAGCCACCAGGGAAGCCCCATGCAATTCACACCCACAACTAAAGCAAACCTTTACCAGAGCCTCCGGTTTTCCTTCCACCAGAGAATGTATTTCTAATGTCACCAAGTATCCTACTGGAAATGATAAATTAATTCCTGAGATAGAGACATAGGGGTCCCTGGCAATGCCAGGATTACGAAAAACTTTGGGGGCATCCTTCTAAAGAGGGACACAAGCTGTTAACTGACACTGACGTGTATTAGCAAAAAGGCCAAAGCAGGTGTCTTGCTTTGCCGATTCAGCACAAAGGAGAGGATATAAGCATTATGATAACAGGGCCATTCATGTTGCTACGGGCTATAGTTGTGTGTTCACACTTCCATAATAAACCTATTTTCAGGGGCTTATAATTCAACCGTAAAAATCGGCTCCATGCTCAAACTTGGCAGAACAAAATCTTAGACCCTGAGCAAAAATCCCTCCCTGACTTAAAATATTTTTTAAAGATGTGTTTTGGATGGAGTTTAAATTTACAAAGTGCCAAAAATATTAGAGGTTTGAACAGCTATTTTCCTTTAGTTGATATCTAGAGACAAATAATCCATTCCTATGTAAAGGATGCTCCAGTTTTTTTTTTTTTTTTATCAGTTTTGCCTGAAAGGTTGTCAAGTTGGAAAGAAGTTAAACACCAATCTGAAATGAATTAGAGAGCATTAGACAATAATTAAACTGAAATTAGGGCATCATTTATTCATCAAGTCACCACTAGGAAAAGAATGCAGTCCTCGTAGATACCTTTAAAATATTTAGATATCTTAAACACCTTTGCAAGTCAAAGAGAACGATGGGATTGTTTCTGCTCAGAGGGGTTTGCTGATGACCGTGACTGAATTTTAAATGCAACTGAGCCCTGGGGAGGGAGGTCGGGGGATGGAAGGTGAAGCTAAGCTGCACTCCAAAAGCTGCCTTCCACTTGTGTGGACAGAAGTGATGGCTGATTGCTGGGAAACTCTCCCATCTCCATAGGATAGCTTTGCTCCCAGAGTCCCCTGGGTCATGTGGGGCAAATTCAGCAGGTTGGTGAAATATCCCCATATCATTCTCCTAAGAAGCTACTGCCACAGGCTTCCGGGGCTTGCCCCACTGCAGGCCTCTGAGAAAGCACATAGAATGTGCTTCAAAACTGTCTCTCCGAAGAAGGGAAGCCTGGACCATTCAGCCATTCAAAGAATTTACTTCCCCACTTTGATGCTGGGAAAGACTGAAGGCAAAAGGAGAAGAGGGTGGCAGAGGATGAGACAGATAGCGTCACCCACTCAATGGACATGAATTTGAACAAACTCTTGCAGACAGTGAAGAATAAGGGAACCTGCTGCGCCGCAGTCCATGGGGTTGCCAAGAGTTGTACATGACTTAAGGATTGAACAGTAACAACCCTGCTAGACTTCTGGGGCTTTAGAGAAGGCCTAATGACAGGAAGGAGAGGTGCAACAGCCTTTGAGATTGTATAGGAACTGTCCACCACAGCTGTAGCTGAAGTCAGAGGTGGTCTGAGGGGCTCTGGTGAAGAGGGTGACTGACTCGTCCCGGGGTGCCAGGACTTACCTAATTTTAGCACTGAAAGTGTCAAATCCTAAAATCCCTCAATTGCAAAAAAACTGGGAAACTTGGCACCCTAGTGATAGAGAAACCAACAGCAATCTGCTAAGGGGGAGTAGAGACCCAGGGCCATGCTCTGGGACCATAAACACTTCTGCAACTGTTTTCTAACAAGGATGTGTCCACTTAGCTGCNTGAAAGTGTCAAATCCTAAAATCCCTCAATTGCAAAAAAACTGGGAAACTTGGCACCCTAGTGATAGAGAAACCAACAGCAATCTGCTAAGGGGGAGTAGAGACCCAGGGCCATGCTCTGGGACCATAAACACTTCTGCAACTGTTTTCTAACAAGGATGTGTCCACTTAGCTGCTGAGGCTTTTGTGAGCTGGGGACAGCACTAAATTGCTAGGATAAAAGGTGATTCCACTGGAGGTGGGGAGGGGGCGGTTTTCTCATTCTCTCCTCTCTCCCCTACAACAGTCAACCTCTAATGGAAGTGAATGTCTGGTAGATACTAAGGACTATTGATTCACAGCAAAGCAAATTTCATCTTGTCCACATGTCTCCATCGGTCCTGCTCCTATCTCTCCATGGGGCTCAAAGGCTCCTCTTGTAGTGCCCCCTAGACCCCCACCCAAAGGCCTCAAGCTGCCACCAGGGCTCACACCGATCCTCACCCTGACTCAGGTCTGCACTCTCATCTTTCAGCCCTGCCTCTTCCTCCTTGCAGCCTTCCCAACTTGATCCCTTTGGAGGAACAGTGCAGATCAATGAAGGACAAGGGCACAGGGACAACTCAGGAGCCCAAGAGGCCTCCCAACCTACCCTGTAGCCAGTCTTCTTTGGGGCGTTCTAGAAACTGGGGGCCCTTCCTCCCCCCAGAGTCCCAGAGAGTGAGAGCTGGAGGACGCCCTGGAGTACTTCCCAAGCCCCATCTCTATTCAAAAGGAGAAACCGAGGCTTCGGAGAAAAATGGCTTGCCCTCAGCTTGCAGCCACCCTACCTAGCCACTGTGCCCTATTTCTTTCCCCACTTTGATGCTGAATCCCAGAGAAACTCAGAATTGATGAGGACTTGAGTCATCTGGGACCCGCTGCTCCAAGTGTGCTTCCCAGACCAGCAGGTGGGGCCTCACTGGAAAACGGTTAGCAAAGCCACACTCTCCCTGAGACTTACCCCACCAAGAATCTGCATTTCAACAGCATGCCCAGGTGGCCTGTGTGCAGGGAAGTTTTCAGAAACACTTGTCTGCTGGGCTCCTGAGCTTTGACCAAGCCCCTGGGTAATTCCAACATCTAGGAAACTTAAGAGAATATAGATGCCTGAGTTTCACACAGGGTAGATGCAGCCAGTAGGTAGGAATGGCTTTAAAGCTCCCCCAGCAATTCTGTGTGCAGCAAAGTTAGAGAACTCCTGGTTTGGCCCAATATGGCCACCAAGACCCTTCGAGCTGCTGCTTGAGTCATGCCAGTGGCAACCTCACCATCCTGTGGACAGCCTCATCCATCTTTGGATACTTAGACATTCTCCCTCAAATAGGAAAAAGGGCCTCCCGAGTGGTACAGTGGTAAAGAATTCGCCTGCCAATGCAGAAGCTGCAGGAGATGTGGGTTCGATCCCTGGGTCAGAAAGATCTTCTGGAAGAGGAAAGGGCAACCCAATCCTGTAGTCTTGCCTGGAGAATTCCACAGACAGAGGAGTCTGGTGGGCTACAGTCCATGGACTCGCAAAGAGTTGGACACGACTAAGCACGGCGCACGTCTCAAATAGGAGAAGGGTCTTCCTTGGAGGTAATGTAACAGCCCAGGGTCCCCTGCCTAACCTCTTGGTCACTTGCACCCCATGTCACCAGAGATCTAGTTGCTCACAAAGGGATGTGCAGGTCGCATGTGGGTGCGTGCACCTAGTTTATCTCACACTCATGCCACGTGTCCCAAAATGTGTCATGTTGTATGCGGTTGACATATTCTTTATGGTTGGGGTTACTATTGCTTTCTGGAAAGCAGTCTTTTCTAACTCCTAGATATCTGGAATGACCCTGTCTAGAAATAGCAGTGGGGAAAGTGTTTTATGTATGGTCTTAAATTTAGGGCTGTTGATGGTTTCTTTGCTTTCAAAGACACTACTTAAAGTAGATGGATTTCCTAAGAGAATCTTTAAATATTTTTTGGTAGAACCTTAAATCTTCTCATTAGGTCACTTTGTTTTCCTGGCATCATTAATCATTAATATGATTATAGTTTTATGACTTATCTTGAAACTAACTCAAAGAAAAGCTTATATGCAAGAAAATACCTTCAGTGAATTTTCATTTGGAAGTGAAAGGGGTACAAATAGCTCGTTCACGCTCTCTCCTTCCCTGGTTCTTTCTTTGTTTTTTCCTTCGTGCCGTGGTTTGCTGACTGTCTTTTCGACCTGCCACTTCGATGCTGAGCTGTGTGCCCTGTCAGTGGTGTGAGCTTAGAAAGAGAAGGCCGTCCCTTCTGCTGAGCTGAGAAAGTCCCCTCAGATGATTAACAGATGAGCACCAGAAAGTGTAGCATTTCAAAGCTGCCACGATGTCGTGGAATATTTTACATTTCGGTGGATTCATCTGTTGAGCAGCCATTGTTCGCCTGGTGTGCGCCCCTTTGGGACATGTGCTTTTGGTTTGGTCTTTATTGGTTTCGTTCTTTATTTCCCCTCTTTCTTTTACACAGGCACATAGGAAATCATGACTGAAATCATCTTCATAAAGCGATGTGTGGTGTGAATTGAAACAACTTTTCCCTTTCTTCTGAGGAAGAGACGAGTCTAAAAACGGTTTGGGGCGATTGATCATCTCACTGCTGGTGTTGCTTTTGATAAACGTGCAGGGGAAGGTTGGAAAAAGAGTTCTGATTAAAGACCATTTTCTCTGACGCTCCGCGAGGCTCCAGAAAGTTCCAGGAAGTTTAAACCATGGTAATATCTGCATGGCTGCCAGAAGGACCAAGTTGATAGATTTTTATCCGGTCATACATCCAAGGGAAACCTGCTCCCTTTCCTCCCTGCATTCAGAAATGTTTTAGGCCATGTGGAAACTGGAGTCTTTAAACATATTCATTTGTGCTGAGGTAGGCATTTGTTTTGATGGCTTCCACAGAAAAGTCCAGGCTCCTGAGGTATGTAGACATGACCTTACAAACAGCAACCAGAGGAAAAGAGTGGGATTTCTCCTAGAAACAAATACATTACAGAGAACATAGTCAGAGAGGGCCCTGATTACTGTTATTGTTTACTGCGTCCAACTCTTTGCAACCCCGCGGATGGTAGCCCTCCAGGTTTCTCTGTCCATGGGATTTCCCAAGCAAGAATACTGGAGTGGGTTGTCATTTCCTTCTCCAGGGGATCTGACTGATCCAGGGATCGAACCTGCGTCTTCTGCATTGCAGGTGAGTTCACTATTGCTGAGCCACCAGGGAAGCCCCCCTGATTATAGTAAGAGGAATTAAATAAAAGGAATGGCCTAGATATCATTGTGTGTATGAGAAAAAGTCAGGGTTCAGAGAGATTATGCTCAGTAAGTATTGCCTCTTTTTTTAATTTCATAAGTAGGGTGATGACAATCTCTCAACTAAATCAACATCCTATATTGACTGACTCACTTGCCAGAAACGAGAAGTTTCTGTGCTGACCGTCAACCTCCTTCCACACACACACACACACCATATATAAATTGTATATTGCCGCTCATCAGATTGCCTAAAAACTCCCCTTTTGGCATTTTTCACGATCACATCTACCTGCGTGCTGGGTTGTGAACATGTGCTAAAGAGTCTACAGGCAGAGAGGCTGGAGGGCAGCGTGGCACAGGAAGAAGGAAAATGGGGGGAGGAATTTTACATGCAGCTCTGAAGGCCGCCCAGCTGGCGCAGTGGTGAAGAACCAGCCTGCCAATGCAGGAGACACAGGAGGCTGGGGTTCCATCCATGGGCTGAGAAGATCCCCTAGAGGAGGAAATAGCAACCCACTCCAGTATTCTTGCCTGGGAAGTGCCATGAAAAGAAGAACCTGGTGTGCTGCAGTCCGTGGGGTCACAAAGAGCTGGACACAACTGAGAGACTCAGTTCAGCACACAGGATTATTTATTCTTTTAATAAATATATTTAACCNTTCCATCCATGGGCTGAGAAGATCCCCTAGAGGAGGAAATAGCAACCCACTCCAGTATTCTTGCCTGGGAAGTGCCATGAAAAGAAGAACCTGGTGTGCTGCAGTCCGTGGGGTCACAAAGAGCTGGACACAACTGAGAGACTCAGTTCAGCACACAGGATTATTTATTCTTTTAATAAATATATTTAACCCTCTTGTATATCACAAAATACCAACTTGGCTGACTTAAACAACAGAGGTGTATTTCCCATCTTTCTGGAGGCAGGAAAGTGTAAGACCTATGTGCTTCTATTCCTGGTGAGAACTCTCTTCTAGGCTTATAGATGGCCACCCTCTCGCCACATTCTCAAGGGTAAAGAGAGAGAAAGAGTGAGAGCAAGCTCTGTGGTGTCTCTTCTTAAAGAAGATTAAAGCTATGAGATCAGGGCCCCACCTCCATGAAGGCCCTATCTCCAAATATAGTCATATCTCAGAGACACTTTGCGCTCAATTCCAGACCACCACAAATGACTCCGATTAAATCATTCCCTAGTGCATATAAAAGTTATGTTAACACTATACTGTAGCTTGTTCAGTGCTCAATAGCATTGTGTTTAAAAAAATGTAGAAGGACTTCCCTGGTGATCTAGTGGTTAAGAANAGCTTAGGATTTATTCCTTGAAGCTGGAAGGATCCCCTGCCCCCCGCAGTTTCCAGTGCCACCCATGAATGAACGTAGTGTGGCAATGTTCACTTCTAGCTTGCCACAACACACTGAACTGACCCATGTGTGAGCCCCAGACTGGGTTTTTCTCCTCCGTCAGTTGGCCATAGAGAACTTCCCATGTGGCCATAGGGTGAGCTAGGGGTGAGGTGAGGGAGAGGAGAGGGAGCTGGGAAATTTGTATTTCATTTCCCATCAGTCTCCTAGAGAATATTAATTCACGGGCACATTGAGAAGGACGTCAACCTGGGAGCACTTCAGTCAGGAGTCTGGATGGATGTGGGCCAGAGCCACAGTACCTGCCATACTGGTGAAAACCAGTCACAAAAGGGAAGTGAAAAAGTCCTATTCACCATATTAACCAGGAATAAATTTAATAATAAGGGAATAGAGCCTATATAAAGAAGGCTATAAAACCTTATTGAAGATCTTAAAATAAGGCCCAGAGAAATGGAGGAACGTATCACGTTCCTAATAAAGAAAGCTTAATGCTGTAAAAGTATCAGTCCTCAAATTAACTTAGAAATAAAACACAATTCAGTTCAGCATCCCTGTGCGTTTTGTGTGTTGAGGTGCTGGGGATGCTGGGAGTGCATGAAGCTATTTTAAAGCTTATATGTAAGTAATAACTGTCTGGGAGTGACTACGAGAAGTCTGAAAGAGGAACAATATTTGGCGGGGTTACCCTACAACATTATGAAACTCCTTATATTATACCATACCTATGTGTGTATATCATATACTACACTACACTATAATCTAAGCAATATGCCACTGACACGGGAATACATTAATAGATAAAGAACAAAACAGAATTAAAAATAACTCACAGTGTATATAAGAACATAATATATGTAAAAGGTGGTGCTTTGATTCAGTGTGAAGAGGGTAGTTTATAAACCAAATGACGCAGAAAGAACTAGTTGGCCCTTGGGGTGGAGGTGAATGCTACATCTCAAACCTCACGTCATAAACAAAAATAAATTCCAGATGAAATACTCAAAAACTAAGAGTCTAGAGAAGGTTCAACACTTTCCACCTGAGAAGCAGACACCCTGGTTTCTGGCCTTGGGGAGGAGTGACCTTGAAGCCTCGTTGCTCCAACCCTGGACACTCCACATCCCCTGGAAAACTGACGATCGGGAAGGTGACCATGGTGGGTGTTATGTCCCAAAACGCTTTTCCAAAATGAGCCTGTCACCACGCTGGGACAATGCATCCTTTTATCCTCACTTCCCCTGCAAGCCTTGAAAAGTTCTTTAATATCTCCAGACCTCAATTTCCTCACTCATAAAAGATTGTGAAGATTCGATGAGATAACAAGGGTAACATTCTAAAAAGAGTTCCTGGCACAGAATAAGTGCCCAATAAATGCTATGATTACTGCCATTATTACCATTATGGGCATAGTCCTTATTTTCATCTGTCAAGGTACATGTAAAACCAACTGGCCATTATGAGAAAACATCCTCTGCGAAGTTCTGGACATCACCCGCTTCTCTAATCATTAGTGCACAGGCACTGGGCTCGCAGAACTAGCTGAAGCAGCGGGTCACCGCCACGACCATTGCCAGCAGCACCTGCCTCCTAGTTCTTATTATAGTTACTATTATTGTTCTGCCAGCTCTGTGACCCTAACACCTGGCTATTTATTTCCCTTTAAAGTTTTTTTCAAAGCCTGTTATCTCACTCTCTGTGAAAATCCAACCTAACTAGGTCTATTTGTACCCTATCATTTGCTAATGTATTTTTTTTTTCCTGTTACAGAATTTTTCTCCACTAACTCGGAGGAGAGGTAAGAAACCGTGCCTGACTTGACCCTATCAAGTTCGACTAATCCACGTATCACGTTGTTCTCTTTTAATTAGACTTCCCAACAGTTTTCCCAGTTCCAAGCTGAGGCTCCTCAGGGATCTGTGAGATCTGAAAAAAATTTTCCATAAAGTAATCTTCGAAGAGCAGAAACTCTGAAACGCATCTGCTTTTGCCCTGTAACTGCGAAGTTTGCCCTAAATGGGAGACCAGCTGTAGCCCTGCTGCCTCCCAGACTTCCCCAGGCCACATCGGAGTGGGCATTTCCAGCCTATCTGAGGTGGTGCCCAGGCTTATACTGAATTAGGAACTTGAGATGCTATCTCTTCACTTTTAAATGGATAATGGGCTTTCAGCAGAGGAAGCTAACATTTATTAAACAACTACTGTGTGACTAGGCACTACAGTCCTCATATACAGAACATTAGCTCCGTATTTGAACTGCCTCAATTTTTTAAAATTGTGCTTAGTTTAAGATTCACAAGAAGTTTCAAACTATAGTACAGAAAATTTCTATGGACCTTTTGCCCAGCTCCCTCCAACTATCAAGTCTTCCATCACCATGACACACTGTCAAAACCAGGAAACTGACATTGGTATCATATATTATTAACCCAGATGCCGTCCTAATCAAATTTCACCTGCACTGCCTTCATGCGAGTCTGGCTCCTCATTTGCAGTTTGCAACTTTGGGAAGAAAATGAACATCTCCCTGTTTCAGCTCACTTGGCTGTAAAATGGAGACACTAATCATACCTATATCACAGGATTATTATTAGAAGTAATATTATTTGTGAATCCTTACAACAACCCTATGAGGCAGAGACTTGGGAGACTGTTTGCAAAACTGTTTACCATTACCCTCCTTCCTTGGAGACTTTGTGTTTCTTTCCATCAAGAGATGGAGTCCATTCCCCACTCCTTGAATCTGGGTTTGGTGGTATGGACTTGCTTTGGCCAGCTGCATACAGCAAAGTGATGATGTGCTGGTTTTGCGCCTATGTCTCAACAGGGCTAATGTTTGTCTCCTTTTCTCTCTGAACACTGCTTCTACCATATGAACAAGCCTAGGTTAGCTAACTTCACGAGGAAAGACTTATGACCCAAATCACCCCTGTCACCCAGCAGCCAAATCCCCGAGGCAGAGCTGCCCCGCTGACCTGCAGCTGATTGTAGAGATTTGAGAGTCCATCAGAGACCAGAGTAACTCAATAAAGCCCAGCCTCAGTTTCCAGCTCAAAGTGAGCAAAAAGGAGGGCTACTGCTTGCCACTGAAAGTCAGGGGTCTTCATGCAGCTATAGATAACTGAAACAGATATTATCATGAAAATGCTAACAGTAATTACATTATTAGATCATGATGGGAATTAATAAAATAATGAACATAATACATTTAGTGTCCAACCCCTGAGACACCCTCAATAAATGTTCATTGCTGTGATTGTCATCATTCACAGCAACCCATTCTACAAATGAGAGAACCAACATTTAGAAAAGCTTAGGAAGTTTGCCAGTAAGCATCTGAGCCTGATTTCAAACACTGGTCTCATTCCAACTCTGTGTGCTTTTCCCTGTGGGAAAATGTCTCTTTCTGCTTCCGCTGTCCGCACCCCGTTGGGATGATGCTAAACTAATCCACCATAATTCAAATAGTTATAGATTGTAATATGGTCCTCACTCTTCCCACTTCTCTGTGAGTCTGTAACAAACTTTTAAAAGGTGATAGTATGATCTTTAGTATAGACACACAAAGAAAGATATTTGATATTTAAATTATTCATTTAAAAGGAAAACACTCAAATTAGAATTTTGAAGAAGTGGTTCACATTTCAATGTAGGAATAAATGTCCCACAAAATCACCACTACTGTTATCTTTAGCATATTCTGGAATCCTGGGCAGAAGTCAACAGAATGCTGTTGAGAAAAAATTAGAAGAAATAGAATCTTCAAGTTCTCAGTTGCCGTGGATCTTACAGTGTTATGATCCGGTTTTGTTGTTCAGGTGAGGGTTGTGGGGTGAGCCTGTGGGCATGTGCTGACATCGTGTTAATGTAGACGAAAGAACAGACTTGCAACAAAGGCTGTGGGAGAGAAAAGATGTGAAAATGCTGCCCTGAAGTGTCCCTGTCCCAAGAAACCAGACACAGTATGAGTGAGACGTTTGGGGAAAGGACACGGATGACTTGAATGTGGTAAAGCTTTCATTTTACATTTTGATGAAAAGTAGACGATTTTTAGACTGTCCTAGATCAAACCATCGCTAAACGTAAAATGCACAGGTTTGGGTTCATCCTGATTTTCCAATCACGGAGCCATATTTATGGCCACTCTATAATTATTATCCCTACTCCCAGAGGAGTGATAAGTGTGTCCCCTCATTTACCACTTAAGTTTGCGTCCCAGTGAAGGAACCAGAAGGCAAAAATCCACCTGATATACAAGTAGTCCTTCAGCCACATGAGAATTAGTGGAATTCTTCCCCATAGTGAATGAGAATGTCTTGTATCAGGGAAGAAACTACTGGTAGTTCAGTCAGTGTTCATTTTTTCCTTTTCACACTGCTGCTGCTGCTGCTAAGTCGCTTCAGTCGTGTCCGACTCTGTGTGACCCCACAGACGGCAGCCTACTAGGCTCCCCTGTCCCTGGATTCTCCAGGCAAGAACACTGGAGTGGGTTGCCATTTCCTTCTCCAATGCAGGAAAGTGAAAAGTGAGAGTGAAGTCGCTCAGTTGTGTCCGACTCTTCGCAACCCCATGGACTGCAGCCTTCCAGGTTCCTCTGTCCATGGGATTTTCCAGGCAAGAGTACTAGAGTGGTGTGCCATTGCCTTCTCCTAGCAAAACTAATTTTATTAGGGAGCAATTATGTGCCAAAATTAAAAAAATAATAATAAACCTATTATCCCATCCTCCGCTACAGCTGGGAGTGACCATGCAACTAAGTTCATGAGAGTGGTATGTAGGCTAGAGTTATCAGGTGAGGTTTTTGCTGCTTTTCTTCCTCCTTCTTCCTTCCTGGAATGTAGGTGTGATGGTTGGAGCTATAGCAGCCAGTTTGCAATTATTTAATAGCTGAGCCACTGGACTCTTAGCCCACATTTTCTCATTTAGTAATTGAGCAGTCAATCTAACTTTCCTGTGTTTCAATTTCTCATTTGTAAAAATCAAGATAACAATAGTATCTGGTGGTTGATGAGGTCATCCACAAAAATGACCTTACGGAATGATTGGATATAGTGAGTTTTGTCTAATGTGCATTCTGTAGAAGTAGTAGGAGTAGATGTAATAATAGTAATAGGCACAATATTATTAGTAGTAACAATCATGATAATAAAGTGAGCTGAGGGTCAAACTAGAAAGCACTTAAAATGATGTTATGAGAAAGTTTTCATTCCATGAAACAGATAATAATCTTAAGCAGGAGACCAGCATGACTGCTTCCAAGTTATAAGAGTTACAAGCTTCCAAGTTAAAAAGTGTTACCTCCTCTCTGTAACCAAAACCTACACTAGCCATTTCTACATATCAGTTAACCAAGCCAATGCCACTCCATGGCAAAGAACTCCCAAACCTATCATTAAAAGAGAAAAATGAAGACAGCAGAATGAACTTTTCATAAGCAAACCTCATTTCATTTAAAGGATTGACATTTATTCTGAAATTATGTCCTTATAATTCTTATAAGTATTCTTTTTGTCATTTTAAAAACTGTTCTTTCTTTTATTAAATGTTAGAGGGGGTAAATATTCATAACAAAATAAGCAACAAACCTTATTGGTACCTTGGTTTTGTTTTAATCTGAAAACCTAAGAATCACAAATCTGGAAAATAGGTTGAAATATTTCAGTGGATATACTCCCCACCTCCCACCCCCCTATTCCACAAATGAAAACAAAGTCGCCTCACTCAGTAAGATACTACATCACGAGTCAGAACTCAGGAAATGATCCCAGGCTTGTATACATGCATTTTGATAAAATGTAGACAGACATCATATCAAGGTTAAATAACATGCAGTATCTGTCCACTATGTAACTTGTTGGAATTTTTTTTTTAAACAAATGATGATATATATGATTAACTATCTGAACTGGCCATTTACAAGAGTTTCTAGTCATGTACTAGACAGTGCTCTCAGATTTTAGCATGCCTCAGAATCACCTGGATGGCTTGTTAAAACTGGGGTCATCAATCTCACCCTTCGAGTGCTTGATTCACAAGGTGTGGAGTGGGGTCTGAGAAATTTGAGTTGCTTGCAAGTTGACAGCTAAAGTTGCTTGCTGTGGGACCACACTTTGAGGATCACTGCTCCAGATAAAGAAAAATTGTGAGAGCAAATGTGAGTCACAAAAATATTTCTCACACACAAAAAGTAATAGAATAAAAAGCATATTTTAATTTCATTTGTCTATAGAATATGTGTACCTCAGGGAATAAGTCAACTTGAAAGGAATGACTGGCAGCAATCTTATCAAATGATTTTATTAAAGCACTACCAGCGACTCCCCTGGTGGTGCAGTGGTTAAGAATTTGCCTCGTAGGGTAGGGGACGTGGGTCTGATCCCTGGTCAGGGAACTAAGATTCAACATGGTGCAACCAAGGCCTGATGCAGCTGAATAAATAAATAAATAAATAAATAACTTTAAATAGAGAATTCCTTGGTCGGAGGAGGAATCTTCATGTTGGGGCCAGGTAAATCATTCCATAGACAGTGGTCTCCTTCCAGGTCTGAACATCACGTCTTTCTGTATCTTCACACACATCCTTCTCTTGCTCCATCTGGACCTCGGATGTAGAGAGCAACTCTAAGAAGATGCAACTCTAAGAAGTCTCCCGAAAGGTGGCTCTCTTCCGATCCTGCTGTCCAATGCCAACAACGAGGCCCACTACATTTAGCAGAAGTAGAAAAAAAGAAAACACACAGTCCCACTCCAGGACACACCTGCAACCCACCGGACAGCCCACCAGCTTCCAAACGGTTCTTAGAAAAATTAGGCTATCTTTCATTAGCTATCTATCATGTGGCCTCCACCGGGCTGCAGGATATGAGGGCCATTTAATTAGGCCCTGCACCACTCTCTGGTGTGAAAAGGCTCTCAAACGCTTTGATTCCCCACTGCTTCGCAGCAGGAAGTTGTTGGCGATAATTGACATAGGATTTCCTTGTTAACCAGCAGCAGACATGCCGGATTAAAGCGACAGAGATCTCGAGAAGAAAGTGAAAGAGATAAGAAGCTCAGGAAGACTTCTGCTTATTTGGCACTTGAGGACGGGGAGGAAACAGCAATCACCCACTCAAGTGGCGACTCCCAGAGTGGAAGGGCGTCCCCTTATCAGACCCATTTCAGCTTGGCTGATCAAAGATTGACTCCCCGTAAAATCACACAGTCCTGGGGTTTGTTAGTTTATTAAGCGGCAGGTTTTCGGAATTATCACAGGTTTAAAGATGGATTGCAGTTTATGTGAAGGGGGAGAGGATTATCGGGTTTTCATCTTAACAATTATAAAATATCGCAGCTGAAAGCTTGCTTGCAAATGACATAATTTTCCACTGCCAACTAAACAGGTCATTGTGAGGCTGCGTGTAAGCGTTCTCCACGAGGAAGGAAATGCAGACAAATTAACTCTAGGGAGGAATGAAGATGAGGGGCCTCCAAACGCCTTTTTCCATTTCGGAAGCTGGTGCGATCTCATTGTCCCCTGTGCGCTTCTATAGGTAATTATATTTAATTTCTTACTGGGGCCATTTAGGTCGGCTTGCATTCAAAGAAAGGGACAAGAGAAAGCAGCCGACTGAGATGTGTCTTTAAAAGCGGCTGTGATAAATGATACCGAAATAGATCCACACGAGGCAAGTGAAATGAAATGTCTGCTTTGGAGTAGAGACAATTATTGTATATCACTTAATAACTTAACCTTACAAGAGCACATGTGGCATTAATAAAGGGCTCGGAGCTGCAAAAGCACGTTATGGGACTTCCTTCTGACAACATATAGGTCCTGGAAGAGTGGGTCCGTGAGATGGTTTTGCATGTCTGCTCACCTGTGTACTTGACCATGGATCCATACTTCAAATAAATACAAATGCTTGCGTCCTTCTGGTTTTTTAAATTTGCATTTACGATTGTTCAAGTTATCAGAGAAATGTGTACTGATGAGGAAAATCGAGAAAATCGAGCAAAATATTAAGAATGAATAAAAATAATTCCCCCCATCCAGGGCTAAGAACCAGAAAAATCCTGCAGGCTTTGTTGTTACCTATACACAAGTATGTAACATCTTGGAACAGCAGGCTTACAATTTGTTTTTTAATCGATAGTTTTTTTTTTTTTTTACAATAGACCATGAATTTTTCCTATGCTATGCTGTTCTGTGCTAAGTCGCTCAGTCAGGTCCGACTGTGCAACCTCATGGGCTGTAGCCCTCCAGGCTTCTCTTTCCATGGAATTCTCCAGGCAAGAATACTAGAGCTAGTTGCCATGCCCACCTCGAATTTTCCCTATATTTAGTAACTATTATTTGAAGGTTTGATTTTGAATCATGGTGTTGTGCTTGATAACATAATTTATTTGGCTCAATAGTTGGACATTTGGATTGCCATCAATGTTTTGCTATTATAAACAAAACTGAAATGACTAGTTTTGAACATAAATCTGCATGTTTTACTGCTACCTTGGTAGAAATAGAATTTCTGGCTCAAAGGGCATGGTCACTTTTAAGGACACTGATACCTACTCAAATCTGCAGATTTTCAACAGAGCTTGAAAATAATTGTCCTGGTGTTGAAGTCAGAAGCATTTTATGTCATTCACCCTGAAGCGAGAGCAAGTAACAGCAACTATTTCATCAAAAGAAGATCAGTCATTCTGTCTGTATCACTTGGGTCCTTTCGTGCTGACAACCTTTTGTTGTTAAGCTCTGTGACAATAAACAGTGGCTCAGTAACCAAGATAATGGGGCCAAACTCTGAAGATAATCATGTCAATGTTAACGACCTAAACATCGAACACATCTTTCATCCAAGAAGTTCAAGTTCCTCCAAGAGCACCCAATTCATTATCATTCATAAGTGCAGATGAAATTGGTTGAGAAAACAACAAAAATAAAAACCCTTAAAAACAAACTGAAAGGGAAGCAGTGGGAAGAAAGAGGAAAAACTGATTCTGGACCAGGTTTTTTTTTGTTTTTTTTTTTTAAACAAAATAATTCTCGGGGCTTGATCCGCTGTAGAAGAGAGGTGGAAGGGGGTTGAATTTTTTTTTTTTTCCATTGTAATTGTTCTATTTGCTGCTGAAGGACTGGAGCCAATCAGCCAACAACTCTTTGAGATTATCTTGGAAACAATAAAGCAAACACCATCTTTACTTTCTGCATCCTTGACAGCAGTCTTGTTTAAGTGGGGTTTCCAATACAAAAGTCCAGTTGTTCCTCATCTGAGGGATATTTAGTGTGCAGAAGATTGAGATGATCTGGGGTGTTATGTTGTTCCTGAATTAAAGAAAATGGTCTGCCTGAGCAGAAGTTTATGTTATGTGACTGTAGGACTTTTCTGTGTAATTTACTCATGAAGAAGATCACAAAAAGATGCTCATGGTTGACTTTAAGTTCTTTGGAAAATACATGCATCTATGAAAAAAGATAATTTTGCCTATTTGTCTATGAAAGATAATATTTTTATGTATTATCTATAGAAAAGATACTTTTAATTTACTTCTACTTCTTCTTAAGGTGTACATTTATCTGTGAAATTATTTTTATAAAATTCAATTCAGACATTGTCTGTTTGGTAAGAATAATATATTACAAGCAACATCTAACTGTTCAGTATTTTGAAGCCACTTACATTTCTTCATCTATGAGCAAAGATGGAAAAGGGTTATTCACCTCTCAGCACCAGAGGCTAAACGTCACTATATTGAAATCACATTGAGCCCAAACAGAGGGTACCACATTGTCAGAAATTAGCCTGTTTCTGCCTGGGGTAAAATAAACATGCATGAATCTACTTTATCCCAAATTTTCTTTTCCTCTCCTTTTTATCTAGGTAATGTCTATTTTATACGGCAAAATGCAATGAAGTTGCTTTCCACAATGTAATCTAGGGAACCGAGACATTTATAAATCCTACTGCTATAGTGGTAACTCCGACTTTCAACACTTTAACCCATTTGAAGGGCTGAAGAGTAACCAGCCTCCTTGTCCCCCAGTCCTGCTGATGGGAGAGACTTAGAAATCATTTCAGCAGCCAGGGCTGCTTTGCTCAGAGAAACATCTGTCCAGGGGAGGAAGCAGGGAGTATCACTTACTGAAATAAAAATCAGCAGGAACATCACCTTCTCGATCTGGTCCCCAAGATTGCCTTGGGGAGGATGGTCCCTGGGACCCCTGGTAATTTAGGGTGCAGAAATCAGAGACAAATGGAGCTTGCGGTAATCCTTTTCTCATTACCATCTTGGGAAATTTCCAGCAAAGGTCTGGGAGAATAATACAATGCCCCTGGTACTAGTAATACAGTCTGACTCGCAATGCAGCTTTCACAGCGCCGTAGAGGAGAATGAAAAAATCTAAGCTTGAGCCTAAGACTGTATCTGTAAAGGACACGCACAGAGGATGTCAGGGAGCTCTTTCTAAATCGCACTGGTCAATTCTGCTTTTCAAATTAGGATAAGTTTGTATTTCTAAGTTATACACAGGGGAACCCCAATTTTCAACCACTTATAACTTTGGGGCCCAACAGAGCAAGATTTGCTTTAAAAATTCTTTCATCAGGGAGGACCTAAAGATTGATTTTATTTTATTATTAAATTGCACAGCCTTCATTCATGAGATAAGGGACGTTAATTTACATATGATATATATCGTATGGCATATATAATAGAATGACATGTTATAATGATAATATATAGCAAAAGAAGAAGAAAAATGTGGGCATTTTAGAAACTGTCATTTCTGAATTTTTTGAGTCCTTCTGTAGAAGATATCCTGCATGAAGACTCCTCTGCAAGTTTGCTGGAATTTCTCCAGCAGACCAAGCCAAGACAGCTTTTGCAAAGGGGAGCTGATTTCCTAACACCGGTAATGAAAGTCACTCACATTTATCAATGGCTTCCTGTGTTATGTCAGGCGCAGTTTTAAGTGTTTTGCGTCTATGATCTCATTTAATTATCATACCACTCTATGCTTGAAAACAAATTTCTCTAACTGAAAGTCTTCATTTATACATTTGTTTAGAAATCGGGAGTAGGTGTCTACCATTTGTCAGGCACTGCGCCTGAGTGTTGAGGATTTGAAGAAAAAAAAAAAAAAAAAAAACCCTGAGCACATGTGTGGAAAACAGACCCTGAGACACGAAAGCACAGGAGAGCGTAATCTGAAGGAGCCGGGACCCTGAGTTTCAGCACTAGCTTCTGACTCCCGGGGACTTGGACGGGAATCCCAGCTCTGTCACTCCGTGTTGGGTGCCTCGGGCAAGCTCTGTAACTTCTGTGAGCCACAGTGACCTAGTCCCGCAGGTGACAGTAATGCTACGTGTTACGGATTGTTGCAAGAATTAAGAGAAGACCACACGTCAAGCACATAGCAACCAGCTGACTAATCTGCACTTTAATAAGCAGTATTACCTACTCATCATTATCATTTTATTTTGAATAAAGTAGAAATAAATGTTTATTGTTCATAAAAATAAGATTATTGTTTTTCATCGTTATTATTTATTTTTATTATATTTTTTTTCATTATTGCTATTACTGTTAGTGCTGTAACAATTCAGTAAAGTATGATGAAATTACCAAAAAAATTTCCGGAACCAGAAGCTTCCACCTCTAACATGAATAGTTTGTCACTGCTCTTATCAGATTTTCTGGAGGTTCCCGCGGATGCAGGCCACCTCTGATATGCGATCACAGCTTCTTCGGTCTGTAGAGAGAGGAATCTCCAGCTCTCTCACCCAGGAAGGAACACTTTCTTTCTGAGACAGTGGTTTTTGTAAAATATGTGTGTTATTTTAAAATCTGACCTGTCTTAAAATGTCCTTTCCTTACAGAGTGATGGAGACACTAGGAAACACTTGTGCATGAGTTTATTTAGCAAAATTATAAGTTGACAATCCTATGTGGAGGGACCTTCACCCCAAACTTTTAAAAATAATTTTGTTGTTGTTTTTTGGTGTTAAAAATACATAAGTAAAAATTTAAAAAAAAATAATTCTCTTGCTTCACGAAGTCTGGGAACCCCTGGTTCCTACAAAGTATTCTTTCCAGCAAAGCCTAAAGCCAACTCTCTTCCCAGGAAAAAAAAAAGTGGTTGTTTTGGTCTGTTTTTATTTTTTCAGTGGCAAATGAGACTTTTGTAATGTCTTTTTCTGCGGCAAAGTGGCTTTGAATTGAGGATTCATTTTTCTAAGGGATGCATCTGCTTTTAATGACTTAAATGCTGGGATGGAACAGATGTATCTTTCTGGTCTGGCTTTTCTTAAATAACCAAAAGTCTTCATGATAAAGACAGCAACCATCTAATAGAGAAATAAGTCTAAGACAAAGTGCTGTGGCTACATGGTGTCACCTCCCTGACAACCTATAAATGGACCGTATTGATGAAGTGAATGGGATTCTCTCTGGTCATTTTCAGCTAGAAACTAATAAGCCCCGTCATGATATCAGGCATGCAATAACCTCGGTTAAAACTAGGTTCATCAAATAAATCACTCAGGAATTTTTCTATTTCTTTCTCTGGACACATTGCACATCTGTTCAATGAAAGGAGAAAAGAAGCAATATTTCTTTGATCAGGCTTTTTTTTTTTTTTTAATATTCTTGTATCTGTCCCCAGGGATGCTATCTTTTCAAGTGGGTGCAGATAGTACATCACTTTCTAATGAATGTAGAGAATTTATGAATTTAAGCTATAAAACTAAATATGAAGGATTTGAGTTCATCTCAATCTATATTTTACATTGTCATGAGAAAATAAACTGGACCACAAAGCTGTATTGTGCCCTGTTCACTAAATCTCCTGATCTCTCATAACCTTTCCAATGTGTTCCATTTGTGGCCACATGTGCGAGGGGATACAAACAGATGATCGCTTTGTACTATTTTCCCCAATATGTTTAAATACATGTAACGCTTTTCAGACCCTCTGAGCTGCGGACAGTGAGTGCTTGGCCAAAGCATCAGACATCACCTTCAGCTAATATTGTCATATGTTAACATCTTGCTGATTCTGTTAATATTTTCTAGGTATTGGATGAACTTTGAATTTTTTGAATGGACATGGTTGTCATCCTGTGCCTTGAGGATCTTAAGAGCCCTAGGTCAGCTCCTTGAGTCTGAAGGAATTATGGAGAGAAGATAATGTCTTTTCTGCTTGTAAAATAGGAAACAGCAGAAGCTGGACAACTAGGAAAGCTAAGATTTCCTGAATGCGGAATAAACAGTGAATGAAAGGCAGAGCCTCTGGTTCCTTGGACCTGTATCGAGAGGAGACCAGTATGGGAAAGAGGGAGCAGGAACAGGAGCAGGTGGATCTAAGTTCAAATCCCAGCTCTGCCACCTGCCAGCTGTGTGGCAGGACAATTATGTAAACCTTGAGTTCCTCATTAGTGAATCTGGGATAATGGGGATCTCACAGACTTTTGTAAGGAATTAAATGAGTTAAAGTTTAGGAGACATTGGGCATCTTGCCTGCTCTGTGGTAAATTCTCAGTGAATCTAAGTTCCCTTTCTTTTCCTGTGTTTGGGGCTCAGCCTTGCAAGCTTATGTAACCCTGAGCAAGATATTTAACCTTGCTTCCTCCTCTAAAAAAATAGAGATTATTATAAAATATGTCTTGTAATGTTGTTATGAATGCGATCTCAGGTATAAACACCTAGAACAGTGCCTGAGTTACCGTATTATTTATTGTTATTTTTTATTATTTACTGTTATTTGTGATTGTTCCTTTAAAAAAATTCTTACCATTATTTCTATTATTTCAATCACCATTATTTTTCCTCTTCTTGCTTTTTATTGGGCTTCTGGTTCTTCATTTGGAAAATGAGGGGGTTGGACGTGGTAATGTATCCATCTCTTCTAGATCTGAGCTGTTATGACCTAGTATGTGAAATAACATTTGTAAGAGCCAACTTACCATGTACGAATTATCATGCAATGGAAGTTCAAAGTTTTGTAATCTGCATTTTCTGCCAGGGCTTTCTCCTCAAAAGAGTAGCAATAATCATCATTTACTGAGTGCTCACCACATGCTTATTTCTCTAATAATTTCTTTCAGTTTGGAGTAATTATAGATGTACAGAAAGCTTGCAAAGAGAGGACAAAGTTCCTACTTGCCCTTCACTGTGTTTCATTTCTGCAAAGGTTCACATCTTACGTCACCATGACATATTTGTCTAAACAAAGAGACCAACGTTGATATATTACTATTAACTAAGCTCCAGACACTATTTGAATTCTGCCATTTTCTCATAAATGTCCTTTTTCCTGTTCCGGAAAGACGGTGACTGTTTCTCAGTCTTTTCGACGGTTTAGAGAAGTACTGATCAGGTGTTTTTTCAATTAATAATGAGTGAATTAATTTTGGCTGGGCACGCAGCCTTTCTCCAGTTGCGGTGAGTGGGGGCTACCCTCTAGTTGCAGCGGCTGGGCTTCTCATTGCAGTGGCTTCTCTTGTTGCAGAGCATGAGCCCCAGAGTATGTAGGTTTCAGTAGCTGCAGCTCTAGGGCTCTAGACCGTGCAGGCTTCCGTGGTTATGGTTTGTGGTCTTAGTTGCTCCAGCATGCGGGATCTTCCCTGACCAGGAACTGAACCTGTGTTTCCTGCACTGGCAAGAGGATTCTTAACCACTGGACCACAAGGGAAGTCTTGGTTAGGTGTTTTGTGAAATGTCTCTCAATTTGGGTTTGTCTGATATTCTATTCATGATCAGTCGATGATTTGGGGGGAACATCCTACAAAGGTGAAATGCCCCTCTTATGACAACATGCGATATCCATGTGACATCCTGAGTGATATTATTTGGCATACTTTTAATGGAGTAGCCACTGTACACATCGGTCATAAGTTTGTCCTTTCCATAGCTGAGGCATAGCTGAATGGTTTTCAGCTTCGATAATTATTATGAAAAAAAAGCTTCTAGAAACATTCTCACACAGGTTTTTGTGTAAACATAAGTTTTTCTTTCACTTGAGTAAATACCTGAGAATAGGATTGTTGAGTCATATGTCTAGTGTACATTTAAGAAGAAATTGCCAGCCTATTTGCCAAAGTTATTGAATTGTTTTGCATTTCATCAGCAGTGTATGAGAGTTCTAATTCTTCACATTCTCTGCCAGCATTTAGTATTTTCAGATTACAAACAATAGCCATTCTAATTAATATGCTGTGGTTTCTAAATTATAGTTTTAATTTCCATTTCCCTAGTGGCTAATGATCTGAGCCACAGTCAGCTTCCGGTCTTGTTTTGGCTGACTGTATAGAGCTTCTCCATCTTTGGCTGCAAAGAGTATAATCAATCTGATTTCAGTGTTGACCATCTGGTGATGTCCATGTGTAGAATATTCTCTTGTGTTGTTGGAAGAGAGTGTTTGCTATAACCAGTGCGTCCTCTTGGCAAAACTCTATTAGCCTTTGNTGGCTAATGACTCTGAGCGTTTTTCACAAGCTTATTTGCACCGTATATCTTCTTTGGTGAAGACTTTTCTTCAAATACTTTGCCCATTTCCTAATAAATATTTTTCATTTTCTCATTATTGAGGTTTGAGAGTTCTTTGTAAGAATTATTGATATTAATACAAGTCCTTTATTAGATGTGTGTTTTGCAAATATGTTTTCCTAATGTGTGGTGGGTTTTGTCTTTGGTTTTTAATTCTCTTCACTGTCTTTTATAAAGTAGGTCTTAAGTTTGATAAGGTCAAGTTTATCATATTTTTTCTTTTATGGGTCAAGATTTTGGTTTTGAAATATTCACTACCCAAAGTCACAAAGATATGCTTGTTATATCTTCTAAAAGTCTTTACGTTTTGTATTTAGATCAGTGGTTCATTTCGAGTCAGTTTTTGTAGGAAGTGTGAGGTATGGATTGTAGTTGACTTTCACTGTATACAGGCACTGTCCTCTGAGGAGACCATCCTCTTCCCATCAAATTGCCTTTGCCCCTTTGTCAAAAATCAATTAATCATGTGTGTATGGATCTGTTCCTGCACTCTGTTTCTTGTTCTGTTGATCAATATCTCTGTCCTTTGTCTCTCATCATTTTCATTTTATTTTTCTCTGTTTTGTTTGCATCTGGAGCTGCCTCCCTGGTCCACTTGAGTAAAAACAGCCATTTCTTTAAACAAGAGGGTTTCCATTCATAAACCAGAAGCTACACACGAATCTCCCTTCTATCACTCTTGACCAGAGAGAAAATTAGTCTAAGATTCAGTTAAACTGAGCAATCTCATCACTGAAGTTCCACAAAGATATTGATTTAAAAATAAATAAATAACAGTATATTTGATAACAGAAGCCCATGATGGAAAAGGTTAGAAAGTGGGTGGAGCCACAGGCTGGGATCCAGAAAGACCATTCTGTCTGGCCTGCCTCCCCTGGCCCCTAAACACCTGAAAAGTAGTGGATACATGTTCTCCCTCCAATATCACAGGACTGTCAGGACACTGATCCTGAGAATTAATGGTGATTCCATGTCATTCCTTTTATAACCATCAAGAAAAAGCCTTGATGAGGGCTTTGCGAAGATCAAATGTTGGAAAAAATACCTTCCAGGAACCTCAAATCTCTCTTTTTTGAATCATTATTGTATTCAGATAAGTGTGCCCTAAATTTAAAAATTGTGACCAATGAATGTAAATTATTTTTGATTGATCTGGTTGGACTATATAGAATCATTCAAATTCATTATATATTTATGTTTTTAAAATAATACTTGTGTATAGTTTTTTTCGACCACAAAGGTTCTGTTTATGACTGAACAAAAACACTGCACACATTTTTTTTTTTTAATGCAAGGAACTTGCTTGGGATAACTTCAAGCAGGCAATTTGGAATATAATCTCAGACTGCAAATCCAGTTTGTGGCAGAGTTTTCACCCATCAGGCCCAGGGTAAGGGGGAAACTTATCAAAAGAAATAATACTTTCTAATAATCATTAACTATTCAAACTTCTCCAGTTTGGACTGATACAAAAGAAAGGGACATTTTATCCTTCCATTCACATTTAGAGGAGCCCTGTTACAACATCCCTTCGCCTCATATGGACTTGGTTGTAGTGTGAGGCCAAGCGAGTTTTCTGAAATTTAAGCATTTTCAGTAAGAACCTGATATGACCCTGCTGAGCTGTTAGACACCTGTTCAGCCTGTCCCCCAACCCCAGAATGACAAAGGAGGGCTGTCAAACAAGAAGGCCTTGAATTAGTCCAACAGAACACACCTTTGTGGGGGCCCTTGGGGACTCTGGCTTAATGAATAAAAAAAGAGTGATTTATAATTAGCCCAGCAATTGTGCCTGAATGGGTGTTTCCAAAGTGATTGAAATGTGTGCCTTAACCAAATTGCAAAGTGCCTATCATTCTAATTATACGTGGGGTTTTTTTCCCCCTGCTTGGAAAATCTATTTTCTATAGACAAAAGGCAAAAGGGTGAGAAACAGCTATTTCTTAAGAACCTACTATGTGGTCATCATGTTGCATTTGTGACCTCATCTTTGCTTTGCAGAACTGCCCAGAAATAGGTAGCAAATTCCAAATGGGTGGGGTTCAAAAGTGAGGTTTGCTGTATTTTTATCGCAAAGAAATGATGACATTCCCTAAAAATTGTACTGCCTCTTAGGGTCACTATAGCCCATAATAAGTACTGTACTATGCTTAGTAGCTCAGTTGTGTCCGACTGTTTGTGACCCATGGACTGTAGCCCACCAGACTCCTCTGTTCATGGGGATTCCCTAGGCAAGAATACTGGAGTGGATTACCATGCCCTCCTCCAGGGCATCTTTCCAATCCAGGGGTCAAACCCAGGTCTCCCTCCAGCATTGCAGGCAGAGTCTTTACCATCTGAGTCACCAGGGAAACCCAAGGATACTGGAATGGGTAGCCTATCCATTTTCCTCCAGGGGATCTTCCTGACCCAGGAATTGAACCGGAGTCTCCTGCATTGCAGACTGATTCTTTTCCAGCTGAGCTACCAGGAAAGCCCAGTAAGTACTATTAAGTATGTAATGAACACACTCTGGAATTTCAGGATTGTAAGTCTCTATCCAAGTTAGGCAACCCAGTTACCCGCCTCATCCAGGGTGCTTGTCCTCTGATGGGTGAAATCAGATATTTTTGTGATATTCCTACCAAGATCTAGTCCAATAGACTTAATAGCCCACAAATTTACCAAGTCAGTTCTGAAAAGCCAGAGAGAGGCAGAGGTGGAGACTGGTGAAATTTGGTTCTTACTGCCTATGAACATGGTCCCTGTTCATAAATATTCATGTCCCCTCCCTACTTAAAATCCTGCCAGGACTGCCCCTTGCGCCAGCTTGGATGAAATGCAAACCCTTGACCATGGCATCCAAGGCCTTGCATGATCTCACCTCTTCCCGCCTCTGCCTGGGTTCTCCTGTCCCCTGGTCCCCCCACACTCAGACCCCTCCCTGACCCCATGCTGTTGCTGCAGCTCTTTCGTCCCACTTTTGGTCCTTTTCATCCCTCAACTTTTGGCTTAAATTTCCAAGAGTCCTTCCTTGATCATTTCCAGGAGATTCCAGAATCTCATTAGGTTGTTTTGCAACTACCTGTTTCTCTTATAGCATTTACTACTATTTGTAATTATATAGTTATACATTTATACGGGCTTCTCAGGTGGTGCCTGCCAGTGCAGGTTAGATGAAAGAGACATGGGTTCGATCCCTGGGTTGGGAAGAGCCCCTGCAGGAGGACACAGCAACCCATTCCAGTATTCTGGCTTGGAGAATCCCATGGACAGAAGAGCCTGGCAGGCTACAGTCCATGAGATCGCAAAGAGTCAGACGTGACTGAGTAACTAACACACACAGGCCTTGCAGCACTGCAGGCTCTGGCCACGAGACGTTCTTTGCTATGAAAGGGGTCCAGCACATAGGACAGCTTATAGTTTCTGTCCAGTGGGACTGGAGAGTCTGGCCACCCAGATGCAGCCCTGTGGACACTCGATGTCCTGCTTTCAGATCTGAGGAGCTCTGGGCCCAGCCATAGGCCCACAGGCCTTTTGTCCTCTTGCTGTAATCAGATGGTTAGCCAGGGAGCTGGCCATGCAGGCTGAAACTCATGCTTGCTGCCGGCACCATAATCACAATCCCTAAGGGAGGATCCACAGAAGCTGACTGAAACTCTGAGCCAGTCTAGGCAAAAAGAGGAAGGGAGTAGGTTTCGGGAAAAAGAGGATGGAGGAAGAGAAAGAGGAGGAGAGAAGGGCAGGAAAAAGAAGAAGGAAGACCACAGCTCCTACAGGAGTGCTTTCTGGGCGCAATGCACCAGGCCAGGAGCAGGCACCTCGAACTCCTTTACACTCCTCAATACACTCTGAGATAAGAGGACACTTAGGCTGATGCAGATGATGTGGATGCCTGAAGTCACCCAGTTTCTCAGTATCAGAGCTGAGATCAGATTTATTTAAGATAAGGGAATCATTTTACAACAAATCCTTCTTGGCTGACAAGCTGGCATCTTCTGCATGCAGAGGTCCATTCCTCTTTGGTGGGTCTCTTACACACTGCCTTTTACAGAGCACAGAACCCACCCTACAGATCTAAAAGGTAGCTAAAGGGAAGACATGGGCAAAAATGTGCTATAGCATTAGAGGCCCACGGGGGAAACCAAGGCTGGGGTTCTTGTTACAGCACACTTGCCTCCCTACTCCTGCCCGAGTGCTGACTGCAGAAATGATAATGATGAGTGATCATGATGATAAGGCTTTGATTTAATGAGTGTTCACTGCATGCCAAGCCCTAGAGCCGAGAGCTACTAGAACTGGCCTCCCCGGTGTCTCAGATGGTATATAATCTGCCTGCCATGTGGAAGACCCGTGTATGATCCCCAAGTTGGGAAGATCCCCTGGAGAAGGGAATGGCAACCCACTCCAATATTCTTGTCTGGAGAATTCTATGGACAGAGGATACTGATGGGCTACAGTCCCTGGGGTCGCAAAGAGACAGGCATGACTCAGCGCGAACATACTTTACAGATACAGAAACTGAGGCACAGTGAATCACACAGATAGGAAGCTAGGAAGACTTAGGACTGGGGCCATCTGTCCCTAGTAAGAGCCCATAATCACTAATCCCACTCCTCCACTTTAGGGAAGAGTTGTTGAAAGGAAGATCCATGATATTTAAAATTGCTGGTTGTTACCCAAATGTCACCTCTCACCTGACTGGGAGGTTCCAAGTTTTGTATCCAGGAGCCGCTGGTCCCAGGCCACATGCAAGCCCTGGAACAAGCTGTCCCAAGTCTGTTATGCTTTAGGACCCAACTCAACTTCCACCGGACCCTAGCAGCTTTCCCAGAGCTGCCCTGCCCCCTCAGAATGAGCTCCTCTCTCCCCTGGGCCCAGAGCCCAGGGTGATGTGCTCCGTTCTACTCACGTTCCCTGTCCCTCCGTACTCCAGCCCACCATGTCACCGAGAGCAGAGACCATGTTGCTTCCACTTAGCTATGCCCTGTCCCTCCTGGGCTCATAGCAAGTGCAAAGAAAATCACTTCCGTCTGGGTTAAGGAAGGGATCTGACATGGAACCCATTCCAAAGAGGGTGGCTGCCATTTGCTGCCCAGCCACAGAAAATTGTTTCCTTCTAACAGTGATGGGATCTGAGCACCCGTGGGTGCCCAGGTGTCTCCTTCAGTCTCAGCCTATTTGTTTCTTCCTTGGGACCACGTGGTATCAGTTGTTGTCGTCATTGTTCGGTCACTCAGCCACGTCTGACTCCCCGTGACCTCATGGATTGCAACACATCAGGCTTCCCTGTCCTTCACCATCTCGTGGAGTTTGCTCAAATTCATGTCCGTAGAGTCCACCCAACCATCTCGTCTGCCACCCCCTTCTCCTCCTGCCCTCAATCTTTCCCAGCATCAGGGTCTTTTCTAATGAGTCAGCATCAAAAGTATTGGAGCTTTGGCTTCAGTATCAGTCCTTCCAATGAGTATTCAGGGTAGATTTCCTTTAGGATTGACTGGTTGGATCTTCTTCCTGTCCAAGGGACTCTTATACTAGACTTGACTTTCACTCTTCCCCTGCTTGGCTAATTGACTTTGAATAGATCATTTGATTTCTGCTTCTCAGTTTTCTCTTCTGCTAAGTAAACATAGTGATGTGGTGAGGATTGAGGCAGAAACAATGCTCAGCTGTTGGCATTTTGGATTTGCCTATAGAGCCACACCCACTCCCTTACCCCCCGGAAAACCCAGTGGCTGGGTGGTGGCCACCCGCACTCAGGTAATTTTTCACAGTCCCCAATTTCCTCTGTGCCCTGTGGTCCATGGCGATGGCTGTCCCCCGCCTCACCCACTCACACAGCCTGTACCGTTCAAGCCTGGACTCCCAGACCAGGAGTGTGAGCTGCCCACCCATTCAGCAGCCACCCTGCCCAGCAGAGATACTGATGTCAGCTCCAGGCTGCATGAGTTGGATGAAGAAGGCAGCCATTGAGTGTGACACACCTATGGGACCTCCCCCAGGGAATTCCCGAGAGCGAATCCCTAGATGTCACTTTTTATAGTGGGGAGTTAGGAAAGGGAGCTAAATGGCCAACCTACAAGACTAGGGGCTTCAGGGGGCAGAACTTTGTTCCTAGGTTACCTCTGACACCATCTCCTGTAGACCATTCTTGTCCTGAGCCTTTAGCAAGCTCCTCCTAAATGCCGTGTACCAAGTAACACCCGGGAAATGGAGGGTAGAGGGGGAGAAATAGCTAAGCAAATGAATCAGGTCAACAGGTAGAGGTGACCTCACTAAGAGGGTGGCGAAGAGGTGAGATGTCAGGATGGCTTTGGGAGGAGGGTGCCTCAGAGATTCCCCCAGCTCCTTTCTTGCCCTCACATCAGTGAATGACTAATTCAGGTACGTGTGTGTGTGTGTGTGTGTACCTGCTCAGTCATGTCTGAACCTTTACAGTCCCCGTGGACTGTAGCCCACCATGCTCTTCTGTCCATAGAATTTTCCAGGCAAGAATACTGGAGCTGTTTGCCATTTCCTTCTCCAGGGGATTTTCCCAACCCAGGGATCTCTTGTGTCTCCTACATTGTCAGGCCGATTATTTACCAGCTGAGCCACTGGGGGATTCAGGTACAGGGAACAACAATAAAAGCCAGGCCCTTGATTGTTCCAACATCCTGACCACGGGGTTTTGCCTCCGGTTAAGAGCAAGGCACTAGGAGTCAGATTCACCCAGGCTGAAACCTCCGCTCCACCTCTTACTAAGTCTGCAGCCTGGACCAAGCACCTTAACTTCTCTGAGCCTCTGTGCTGTGACTTATAAGGACAGCAAGTGCCTACTACAGCACATGAGATCATGCAGACAGCATGCCAGCACAAATGCTCAGTAAATGTGAGCTGTTTCAATGAGGAGGAGCCCACTGGCCCTTGAATGCTCCAAGCAAACCAGGTGGGACGCATGTGGCAGACTCCACCAGCAAAGCTGGGTGACCCATCACAGCCCAGGGTGGGGGAACTTAGCCAGAAGAGCTGGAAGGAAGACTCCTGTACCTGCCAGGGGTCTGGAAGAGAAAGGCTTCTGGAGGTCAGATTTAAAGTGATGAAGTGAGTGAGAAGACAAGCAGGGAGAAAATGGGGAGCTTCAGAAAGAAAATTGGGTTGGGTTGGGAGAAAGTGCAGTGCGCGGAGACAGGAGTGGACAGATGACATGTGATAAGAAGATTATGAGCTGCTGAGCGCTGGAGTGGGCAGTGACGAGGAAGCCTGAGTTGAAGAAGAGAGGAGAACCTGGCTGTGATAACCAGATGGATCAAAAGTAATGACGTGCAAAGGGGAGAGCGGATGTGTGGGAGCAAGACAGAGAAACTCGAGCCATGCCAGCAGTGTGGCCCAGCCCAGGGGCCCCAGAACCAGGATCAGATGTCTTGCAAAGGCCCTCTGTCTGCATGTGTGTGTGTATGTGTGCATGTGTGCGTAACATGGGCACGTATTGTGTACATCCGAGCAGTTCTATTCACCTAAAGGACCAAATTGAGTGTAATCTCAGGTGTACAAGAGTAACATGTGCTATTGCACACAACTAATTTCAGTGCTGATAACATCAGTAACAACAATAAAAACTGCCATTACTCACCACTCGTTATGTGCTAGCCACTCTTATAAACCTTGATGATCCCAATCTGAACAACAATCTGGTGGAGTTGACACTATCATTCTCCCCATTTCAGAAGTAGGCATTGAGGCTCAGAGAGGTTAAGTTACTTGCTGAAGGTCACACAGCCATAAGAGGCGATGCCAGAATTCAACACTGTATCTGTCTGACTAGATAGCTGCTACCATTGTGTAAAAATTCCAGGTTATAAGTATGCAGATTCTTTTCAGGTGTTACTCCCTCAAAATAATTTCTTAGTCAGAAAGCAAGTAGAATTGGTAGAACACAAGAGACCTCCTGACTGGTCAGGGTTTGCAATTTAGGACCATGTTCAGCACATTCCAAAGGAGTCCCAAGGTCTGAAAGTGAATCAGGTCCATGTTTCAGGCTAACATCCACAGACCATTCAATGGCCAAGGGCAGCAGTCACCATGCCCAAGGCTACTTTTTACCATTAAAGAGTCCACGCCTCTACCTGCCTTGGCAGCTACTGGCAGTATACATTCTAATGCAACTGTAGTTCTCTGTGGGTGCGGCCTGCTGTGTGCTCGGTTGTGTCTGACTCTACAACCCCATGAACTGTAGCCCACCAGACTCCTGTCCATGGGATTTTCCAGGCAAGAATACTGGAGTGGGTTGCCATTTCCTTAGTGATCTTCCAAACCCAGGATCAAACCCCTATCTCTTGTGTCTCCTTCAAAGGCAGATTCTTTACCACTTGTGCCACCTGGGAATCCCAAATGGTCAGTATTTAAAAAGCAAAACAAAACAAAAACATTGCATTTTTTCATGATGCAATGCTGCTGTTTCTGAAAGGGCATCAAAGGAAGGATTTATTTTATGCCAGTGACTGTACGAAGAGCTATTCCAAGCCCAGTGTTACACAGCAGGAAATTGTGTGAAGCAGCCTGGGAAAAATCAACTTTTCTGACCTGAATCAAAGTCTGATTGTACCTGCTGATGGTAGATCTTTCTTTCACAAACTCTACCTCAATCAGTGTCTGGTGTTTTTTTTTTGTTTTTTTTTTTTTTCTGTTTGCTTTTGACAAGTGACAGGGAAGCTTGGCCATGTCCACAGCTGTTTTTCTCAGTTAAAAGTGAGGCGTGGTTGGGTTGTATTCCCAAACCATAATGATCACATCACTAGTGTTTGTCTGGCAACAGTTACAGTCAGCTGGTTATCCCATTCTGCCCTCCTTACTGTTTACAGATGAGGCACTACTTCTCACTTCTCACCTTCTCCTCTGGGTCTGATGACAAATTCTTAGAGATGCTAAGGGAACAACTGGCATTTGGCAGTCTGGGGGCAGAGCATCTGTGGTGCATTAGGCCTGGGTTCTGGGGTGTGGCTTTGGGAAAGCTGCCAACCAGGGATAATAAAGATGCCAAATTATCAGGATCCTTAGCAGGGACTGTGTGAGACATCTATGTCAAGGGTCCATCAAGCCCTGCGCTAGTTGAGCAGTTAACAAATGCTATAATGTAAGTAATATTATGGACAGGGAGGCCTGGAGTGCTGCGATTCATGGGGTTGCAAAGAGTCAGACATGACTGAGCGACTGAACTGAATTGAAGTAATATTATCATTTGCTTCCTAACAGTGGTTCTGTGCATGTTGAAATTGTGTCTGACTAATAGTATGCTTGTGTTTTGATTTCACTCTTTTGTTATGTTCAGGGGGCTTGGGGGGTAGGGGGCAAAGATGAATGGTACATGGGGTATTCCTTTTAACAAAGTCAATTCTGATCAAGGGAAAAAGTTGACAAATAGCTATAAAACAAAATCATGAGGGCATTACAGGATGGAACTAGAGTTCATGAGGAGGCTAGGAAGTTAGGAAAGGCTTCCTAGAAGAGGCAGTCCTTGACTTGACCAGAAAGAACAAACAACATCATCATGAATGGAGGCTGTTGTAAATGGAGAAATTCCAGGAGTGGAAATGAGGTGACCAAAGGCACAGATACTCTACTCAGAGAAGTCCATGGAGCCTTCCTGTGAATAACTCATCACAGAATCTGATTCGTTCTGCCTTTTCCTTTGGGTTTTTCTCAATACTGATCTCTGGTCACCTGTGTTAGGATAAGTCTATCCTGTTGTGTAACAAACAATCTCAGGAACTTAATACAACCAAGTTCTGTGTCTTGCTCCTGTAACAGCCTGTTAGGGAGGGGTTATGCTCCACACAGACTTTTAGGATCCAAGACTTCTTTTGACTAGTGGCTTCAATATCCCCCAGCACCCTGAGTTCTCCACGTGACTGAATCTGGCTGGCCAATAAATGAAAAGAATATGTGGATCCCACAGAGGAAATTCTAGGGGCCAGACTAGAGGTGGAGATCTCATTTCAACCAATATTCCATTGGCCAGAACTCAGTCACATGACCCATCTAGCTGCAAGGGAGGCTGGGAAGTGGAATCTTCCTATACACCCAGACAGAAAATAAAACAGGTTTTTTGAAATTGAATAGTACTGTCCCTGTCACAGTTTTCTAGATCTGAAGCTATTTTGGCAAGCAACTTGAAGAGGAGAATAAAGAATCTGCAAGTTAAGCATTCTTTTGAGTTTGCAAAGTGACTGCTGTTTTATTCTCATGCTGAGAGAGAACCCTGGACTGTCTCACAGACCATCTATATACAAGCCCTACACAGACTCACTGCATCATGTGAATCATTTGATCTCAGGAGAGGTGGCAGGACAGGAGCTAATTCCTCCATGTAACCACTGAGGAAGCCGAGGCAGGGGTGACACCCTGGGCTAGGGGCTCTTTTTTGCTGATAAGCCAATCCTATCCATTCCAGTGAGAACATGAGCTATGGGGGCGATTCTATCATCTTCGTGGCCTCTGACATTAGAGCCACAGCTCTCATGGGGACAAATTTGCCTCCCCCCCACCAGGAGACAATGGTCAATGTATGGGGACACTCCAGACACGACTAAGCATGCACACACAACAGGGACATTTTTGGTTACATCTGGAGTGGGGGCGCTACTGCCATCAGCTGGGGAGAGCCCAGGGATGCTGCAAAGCCTTCTGCAAAGCACAGGACAGCTCCCATGACAAAGTATGATCTGGTTCAGAAGGTCCATAGCGCCAAATTGAGAAACCCTGTCTTAAAAACCAAAAGAAGACCAGTGGCTGGAGGGCAGCTGAAAGATAATGGGGAAACCACATCCAGGGCTGGTGACTGACAAGGTTGCAGGCAGCGCCCACCTGTTATGGCAAAGCAGTCAGCAGTTGCCACCAAACCACTTTGTCAAACGCCCACATATCAGGATTACAACTCCTATTGCCAAACCAAACAAGCTACTAAGCAAGGCAGACCTCTTTGACGACGTGTGTCCATAACCACAAGAAGCGCTCAAGAGACGTCATGCAATGCACAGTTAAAAGGTTGTCCAGCACATTCTAAACACTGTACAAAAGCAAAAAGACTGGGGAGGAATGACAGCTTGCTGAGCCCCGTGATGTCAGGAGGAGACTGAGTTTTATTCTCTGGGCTGCCATGAGCTTTCCTGACTTTACAAAATCTCTAACATGAGTTTGTATTACCTAACTTTATATTTTTAGATTTTTTAATATATTTTTAAGTTTTCATGTGAAGCATTTTTTATCATTTTATCTATTGATTGACTTAATTTTTGGCTGTGCTGGGTCTTTGCTGCTTCCCAGTGGTGGAGAGTGGGGGCTACTCTCCAGTTGCGGTGCTAGGGCTTCTCACCGCCGTGGTTTCTCTTGTCGTGAAGCACAGCCTCTAGGTGTGTGGGTTTCAGTAGTCGCCATCTCCCAGGCTCTGGAGCACAGGCTCACTAACTAGGGCGCACAGGCTTCGTTGCTCCGGGGCACGTGGGATCTTCCCAGATCTGGGATTGAACCTGTGTCTCCTGCATTGGCGGGCAGATTCTTTGCCACTGAGCTGCCAGGGAAGCCCTATGTGGACCATTTTTAAAGTCTTTATTGAATGGGTTACAATATTGCTTCTGTTGTTTACGTTTGGCGTTTGGGGCCATGAGGCATGTGGAGATCCTAGCTCCCCTACCAGGAATTGAACCTGCACCTCCTGCATTGGAAGGCAAAACTTCAACCACTGGACCACGAGGGAAGTCCCTGATACTATTTAAAGTCCCCAATACTATTTTATAGAAAAGTTGCAAGAAAGTCCTGGAAACTTCCAGAGACCCTGGACACAGGTTCACCAAACAATTACCTCGGACCCTGTTTGTCCTCTCATTCCTCTGTCCCTCCTCTCTCTCCCTCAGCTGTTGTATCTCCTGATCCCTAAATACATGAATGATGCATTCATCAAAATCAGGAAATTCATTTCTTCTTACCTTTAACCTGGAATGGTTCCTTATCCTCTTTTGTGTTTCTGGACCTTGATAATTTTGAAGTTTATATGCTTGTTATTTTGTGTATTTATTTATTTGTTTTTGCAGAATATCCCTTGCTTGGGGCTTGCCTGATGTTTCTTCATTTTTGGCAGGAATACCATGTAAGTGATATTACGTCCTTCTAAGCATGCATGCTTTGAGTTTTGTTTTTTAATGTTTATTTAAATATATACCTGCATCTGTATCTTCTGCCCCCCCCCTTTAAGGCATTTTTTGTATTGTTTTTGTTATTTTACTTTTATTTATCTATTTATTTTTAGGCTGCATGCAGGATTTTAATTTCCCAACCAGAGGTGGAAACTGTGGCCCCTTTGTTGGGACCGTGGAGTCTTAACCACTGGACCACCAGGGAAATCCCAATTAGATTTTAAATAAAAGGGAAAATGCTATGAAAAAGAAATGGCATGATAAGGGAATATAGCCTTACTCCCCACCAGTTCCCACTCCCTGTCTCATCCATGGCAGGAACTATGGCCTTGTCTCACTCATCTGGATATTCTTTGCAGGGTTTAGTACTCATCTCTGTTACAGTTCATCTCACTCACTTGTGAAATGTTTCTGGAACACCTATGACTCTGCTCACTTTTCATTCTTTCGTTTCACCTCATCCATGGGCCAAACCTCCCTAGAGCACAAGCTCTGCGCTGAGCGTACGCCTGATTTGGACTACGCCCCCAGTACAGCAAGCAACTGAATAGTTCTGAATTGAATTACATACACTTTTTGCTGCATCTGAGCAGATGTGTGTAGCCATCCAGGGTGGTTTTCCCTTTTTAGTGGTTTCCCAACTGTTCTTGCCTACCTGTATCTCGGTGTTTATGACATTCAATCAAAATTCTCTGTCTCCCCAACTTGTCTCTTAGCAGCTCGAGGAGTGAAATCAAGTCGGGTCCAGCTCCAGCTCCCAGGAGCCTAGCCTAAAACATCACATCAGTGCTTCATATGCATTTCCAGAATAAACAACGTTCACATGACCAGCTGGGGCTTCCCAGGTGATGCTAGTGGTAAATAACTTGCCTGCCACTGCAGGAGACTGAAGAGACGCAGATGGATTCCAGGGTCAAGAAGATCCCCAGCAGAAGGAAATAGCAATCCACTCCAGTATTCCTGCCTGGAGAGTCCCACGGAAGGAGGAGCCTGGTGGGTTACAGTCCATGGGGTGGCAGAGTCAGACATAACTGAGACAATTTAGCATGCATACACACACACACACATATAACCAGCCAGTGTGACTTTTCCCTTTGAGAAAATTGACTAAGAATGCCCATTCTGTTTAACTAATGATCCTTCATTTATACTTATAAAGAAATCAAGAGTGACCTAAACAAAGCAGTAACCCATGGTAGCTGCACACACAAACACACCCCTGCTCTTTTGGTGGGTTTTGGAGTTACTATCAGTACAAAGTGTATTTCTGGTAGCTTAGGGCGAATGATGTCGGATTCATGATCTCTGAAGAAGATTTAGCTTCAGGAGGACCAGGGACCAGGCTTGATCACTCAAGAACTTTTGTGTAGCAGAGTTTTATTAAAGTGAAAAGGGACAGATTCTGACATAGATATCAGAAGTGGGACAGAGAGTGCCCCCACTCACTAGTCTTATCAGGACCTTATATATTTGGGGGGCTTCCCTGGTTGTTCAGATGGTAAAGCATCTGCCTGCAATGCAGGAGACCTGTGTTTGATCCCTAGGTCAGGAAGATCCCCTGGAGAAGGAAATGGCAACCCACTCCAGTACCCTTGCCTGGAAAATTCCATGGATGGAGGAGCCTGGTGGGCTACAGTCCATGGGGTCGCAAGAGTTGGACACGACTGAGCGACTTCACTTTTCATTACGTACTTTTACCAGACCCACTCCTACAACATACATCTTAAATTAACAAGATTATAACTAACGATAGAAAGGTCTTAGCAGACCCACTCCCACAACATATGTCTTAAGATAACAAGGTTAGTCAGGAAACTTTCTTGTTAAGGAGAAACATATCTTCAAGGGAGATACATTGTTATACTGACTGAAACAAACCAATGTAGGAAAGAAAAAAAAAAAAGTTTGTCTTTTTCTTCTTGAAAGCCCCAGATCCCTTTCTCCTCCATGGAGATCCTAGACTTCTTATCAATCTACCTAGGAATTAACTCTCTCATTTCTTACATCAAAATGGTGCATTGTGACCCAAACCAGCTAATTCCGTGCTTCCAGTATCTCAGAAGTTGAGCATCAGATTGTGTTGTCAACACAAATTCATTGAGAGCAGCAGCTAAGCTGCCACTCATGCTCAGAGCCCCACCATCTTCCCTTCGTAACCACCAGTTGCCCTGGTAACTTTCTTTGCTTTTAACCCCAACACCATGAAAAGTAAATGAAAATGAGCCACTTTAAATTAAATAGAGAGAAACAATTACATTTTTACAGTTTAATTGCTTTCTCCTAGCCTAACTTTCTAAATAAGATACTGCACATATCAAGTATGCCAATTGTATTTTTAGATTCTTTTGCAATTAAGAAAGTATAAAGGAGATGAAATAATTGGTGGACTAAATGCTTCTTTCTTGAAGGAAATATATTAAGGAATGAACCCTGAGCCATCACATCATAGAAATTAGCTCTGAAACCATTGTGGACAGATGGAGACTCCTCCATGAAACCACAATGCTATCCTTCACTCTCTTTTCTATGCCATGTTGCCCAGCCATTTGAGGGTCAAGAAATGCCTTATCCCACAAGGATTGGGTGGGTTCATTGCCCTATGGTCTGAGTGCCCCAAGGTGGCTCCAGGGACGGTATCATCTGTGCCCACCCAGGCAGAATTGCTACTGACTTATCCCGGGAGGTGACTTCAGCATCTGAGAACTGTGAATGAGCCTGGAATATGATATATTGCTGTAAAAATTCCCAAAACCAATTCAAACTTTTCAGTGGGGTGGGCTAGGTAATATCCTAAATGGTACAATCTCAGTTGGNCTGTGCCCACCCAGGCAGAATTGCTACTGACTTATCCCGGGAGGTGACTTCAGCATCTGAGAACTGTGAATGAGCCTGGAATATGATATATTGCTGTAAAAATTCCCAAAACCAATTCAAACTTTTCAGTGGGGTGGGCTAGGTAATATCCTAAATGGTACAATCTCAGTTGGTACCATCAAGATGGTATTGGAAAAAGCCTACAAACAATAGTGGAGAGGGTGTGGAGAAAAGGGAACCCTATTACACTGTTGGTGGGAATGCAAACTAGTACAGCCACTATGGAGAACGGTGTGGAGATTCCTTAAAAACTGGAAATAGAACTGCCATACAACCCAGCAATCCCACTGCTGGGCATACACACCGAGGAAACCAGAATTGAAAGATACACGTGTACCCCAATGTTCATCACAGCACTGTTTACAATAGCCAGGACATGGAAGCAACCTAGATGGCCATAGGTAGACAAATGGATAAGAAAGCTGTGGTACATATACACAATGGAATATTACTCAGCTATTAAAAAGAATGCATTTGAATCAGTTCTAATGAGGTGGATGAAACTGGAGCCTTTTATTCAGAGTGAAGTAAGCCAGAAAGAAAAATACCAATACAGTATATTAATGCATATATAAGAACTTTAGAAGGATGGTAACAATGACCATATAGGTGAGACAGTAGAAGAGACACAGATGTAAAGAACAGACTTTTGGACTCTGTGGGAGAAGGCAAGGGTGGGATGATTTGAGAGAATAGCATTGAAACATGTATATTACCATATGTGAAATAGATCACCACTCCAGGTTCAATGCATGAGACAAGGCGCTCAGGGCTGGTGCACTGGGATGACCCTGAGGGATGGGATGGGGAGGGAGGTGGGAGGGGGGTTCAGGATGGGGAACACATGTACACCCGTGGCTGATTCATGTCAATGTATGGCAAAAAACACTACAATATTGTAAAGTGATTAGCCTCCAATTAAAATAAATAATTTTTTTTAAGATAGTATTGAAAAAAGACAAAAAGGATGTACATCAAAGTATTAACCCCTGGATAGTGAGATGAATGGTGAGCTTTACTTCTTCACCTTCTTCTTTTATAACCAACAAAAAGTAAAAGTTATACAAATCTCTACAGGGTAGGGTTGAAATAACCTGTCAGTTCAGTTCAGTCACTCAGTTGTGTCCGACTCTTTGTGACCTCCATGGACTACAGCATGCCAGGCTTCCTTATCCATCACCAACTCCTGGAACTTGCTCAAACTCATGTCCATCAAGTCAGTGATGCCATCCAACCATCTCATTCTCTGTTGTCCCCTTCTCCTCCTGCCTTCAATCTTTCCCAGCATCAGGGTCTTTTCTAATGAATCAGTTCTTCGCAATAGCCTATGACTGAAACTAAATTCAGAATGATGAGGACAGAGCATCTATACGTGATGGTACATATAATGGGTTGAATTGCATCTTGAGAGTCCCTTGGAGTGCAAGAAAATCAGACCAGTCAATCCTAAAGGAAATCAACCATGAATATTCATTGGAAGGACTGATGCTGAAGCTGAAGCTCCAATGCTTTGGCCACCTGATGTGAAGAGTTGACTCACTGGAAAAGACCTGATGTTGGGAAAGGTTGAGGGCAAGAGTAGAAAGGGGCAGCAGAGGATGAGATGGTTGGATGGCACCACTGTTTCAGTGGACATGAATATGAGCAAACTCAGGGAGACAGTGGCGGACAGAGGACCCTGGCATGCTGCAGTCCATGGAGTTGCAAAGACTCAGACACAACTTAGTGACTGAACAAGAACCACCTCCTAATCCTACGTTGAGGTCCTAACCCCTCAGTTCAGCTCTGTCACTCGGTCGTGCGCGACTCTTTTTGACCCCAGGGACTGCAGCACGCCAGACCTCCCTGTCCATCCTGTCCTCCCTGTCCTAACCCCCAGTACCTCAGAATAGGACCCCATTTGGAGAGAGGGTCCTTAAAGAGGTCATGGAGTTAAAAATGCAGTCATTGGGGTGGGTTGTTATCTATTATGACTGGAGTCCTTATACGGAAATCAGGACACAGATGCACACAGAGAGAAGTGGACATGAAGACACAAGGAGATGATGGCCATCTATGAGCAAAGGAAAGAGACCTCAGAAGAAGCCAGCCTTGCTGACACCTTGATCTCGGACGTCCAGTCTCCAGAACTGTGGGAAAATTAATTTCTGTTAAGACATCCACCGGGATCTTCACTGTTGGCAGCCAAGGCAGATGGATCCAGCACCATTAAGTTACAGGAATGATGATATGACGCAGGCTCAGAGCCCAGCATGCAGAAGGGCCCTGCCCTTGTCTCAGGGCTCTGCTGCCAACGTCTTAAAACTCTTAATAATTTCTGAACGAGCAACTCCATGTTTTCTTTTGCACTGGGCCATAAAGTATTAAGTCAGCCCGGACTGTACCCATTATTCTATGTATATCTCCAGTCTTCAAGTTAGACCAAGTAGGTGCTCTCTTACTCACGAAGCATTTGTTGAGCTCTGGCTGTGTAGCAGGCACTTTGCTCCTAAACACAGAGAAAAATTAAACTCACATTTTATCCTCTAGGAAGCTGAACTGAAGAGAGGAAAGGCTTTAAGACAAAAAGCTCAATGTCCATATATGGAGGAGGGGAAGGGAGCACCATGGAAGACGTGTCCCCAATCCAGATGGCTTCACATCCCCCGAAGCCCATCCTAGAGACGATGAAATGGAGCCTGACCTGCCTATTTCGGGCAGCTGGTGAATGATAGACTCAAACCCTGGTCTTAAGGTCTGCTTATGGCCTCACCACTCCCCAGGGTGCCCTAAGTGACTTCCCATGTACTCAACACACAGACCAAGGGGACATGGAGCAGATGTGTGGTATATTCTCATCTGATGATTAGCCAGGCAGCAGGTATCTTGTGAAGTTATTTTAAAGGCTCATGTTTGCAGCATGGGGCTCATGAATCACATGAGGCCTCATGCCAGGCCTGTTGCTCCCAGGATAGGAACTGGCTGTAGGGTAGAGAGCCTGAGACTAGGAGGCAGAGAGATCTAAAAGGGAATGGCCCTGGATTAAATCATTTTAGAAACAATAGTGTCTGAATCTGTTCCTGGGGCCACAGGGCTTCCTTTATGGGGCAATGTCCACTCTCAAATGACTCTCGCAGTGTCTGCTCAATCATTTCTTTCCCACTGTTGGCAGAATAACGGATACAAGAAATCTTCATGCTCAGAAATTATAGCTGAAGACACTGTTGGGCTACAGTCTACATTATCGGGAAATAGAAAGTCATAGCTTTATTTCTATAAAATATAACATCCTTGTGTACTGTAATTCACCGCCACCCCCCATTCTGATGGGTTTTGTTCAGTGTCTAAGAATGCTTTCCTCACGTGGCTCAGAAAAGTTCTGCCATGTTAATAACCACATCATTATGGTTATGACTCAAATATGGTTAAGAGATGGGTGGGCTTCCCCGATGGCTCAACAGTAAAGAATCCACCTGCAATGTAGGAGACACAGGTTCGATCTCTGGGTCAGGAAGATCCCCTGGAGAAGGGAATGGCAACCCGCTCCAGTATTCTTGCCTGGAGAATCCCATGGACAGAGGAGCCTGGAGGGCCACAATCCGTGGGGTCACAAAGAGTCAGACAGGACTGAGCATGAGCATGAGCAAGAGATAGGTAAGATGAATTATTTCCCCAACTTTCAAGAAAGTGAAACATTGTCATTTATTAAAGCGAGGATAAAAAAAAAAAAAAAAATCCTTTCCTCTTACACCAACCAGTCCTGGAATCAGCACTTCCCCTGCCAGACATGCAAAGGGTCTCAGGTCCCCTGTGGGCCAGTTCAGCACCACTGTTTCTCAGCTAGCAGATGCACTCAGGCCCGTTAGCCTGCGTGCCCCACAGGCCATCAAGAAGAGGCACCAGGCTCCATTATAACGTCTCTTAGCACTTTCCGCACCTCCACGCCGTGCTGGTGGGGTACCTGGCTGTGCAAGAGGGGCCTGCAAATGGGATTAGAGACAGAACATCACCTTGCCTGTCTCCTCCAACAGAGCAAGGGAGGAGGTTGGTCGTGCTCTGCAACCAGCTGCATCTTTTGATTTTCTCAGAGGCCACGTGCCAGGCCTGTTGCCTTCTGACCGAGCTCCACTTTGATGGATGAACCAGCACCCCGCCAGTCAGGGCTGCCACCTGGGGCCCCTCCATGCGGACGGCTGGGGAGACGAGCCATGGTTATGCAGTTCCGAACTCTGCACAAGCCAGGTGGTGTTGCCGTCTTTCAGCTTTTATTTTGGGGTCGTGGTGGTGATGAGTGTATGTGCGTGTGAATATGTGTGCTTTCTTCAGCTCCTCTAGAATGTAGCAGTCTAGATAAAGAGACCACAGCGTTCTAGAAAAGCAGAGGGAAATTCAGTTGATCAGGGCATCTGGGCCAGGCAGGCAGAAAACTGTCTTAGCAGCCTATGAAAGAAACACACACACACACACACACACACACACACACACACCGAATAATCTGAGGCATTGCCTTGCCTGTCCAAGTTCAGCAGAGTTGACGATTCTGAGCTTTGCTTCGTGCCGCTTGGACCCTGCCCGAAACTCCCCAACTGTCCTAAGCAGGAGAGAATAGGCCCTCTGCTAATTACCCCAGGGGCCAGCTTTCTGCTCCTTTGAAGAGCTCGCTTTGATGTGATGCAATTCCACTGCCAGGCCCGGCTGTGCCCAGATTAAACGCATAATGAGCAATTATCAGCCGGGCCCTAGGAGTGCGGCTCAGGCAGCTGAGTGGAAACCGGCCTGCGCCCGCCTCCGACTATCCCAGCCGCGGCTAACTCCCTCCGGGACTGGAGTAATTCATTTGCCCACTTTCCTCCACATCCCTGCCCTTGGCCACATCCTTCCCATCTGTAAAATGGGGCCAAGGAGCTTCCTCAGGGAACCTGCTCAGAGAGCTCCAGTCAACCAACCACATCATGCTTTAGCTACTGCTTGGGCCACTAGAAAAAAATATTGGGAAAGACAGCAAAGGGTAGCACAGAGCCTCAGGGAGGTCAGGTAGCACAGTCTCAAAGTCATGTGGGTGACTGTGACCTTGACCGAGCAATGAACCTTCTCAGGTCAGCACCCCTTCCTGGAAAGGCAGGACACTTAGTGAGTCTGCAGCAGAATAGTGGGGTGGGGAGTAGGGGAAGGTCTGAAGCACAGCGCCCACAGCCTGGGACTCACTACTCCCTGTGGGACCTATAACCACAGTGCTCATACATTCAGCCCCAGGCCCTGAGGTGGGAATTGGCAGGCTCATAATAGTGAGGCACAGGCTGACAGAGTGACCAGCATGTTGTCTGCCTTAAAGACCAGGAAAGAATGTTCAAGTTGAGTTCTGAAGAAATGATAAAGAAGCAGCTTGGTGGGATCTGAGTTCCATCCTCCTCCAGAAGGTCTCTAGGGGCAAGACCTGGGGATCTTTCCTGATTTTGTCCACCATGACGCTGAGTCTTGTCCTGACAACTTTCCTCAAAGCACAGGGCACGTCTCCTGTCCAGGAGGAACAAAGAGCCTTCTCTTCTTCTGCATTAAGGGGCTCCAGTCCTTCCAAGGGTCTCCTCCCTGCTCCTGAAATTTCATTTGTTTCCCATCAGACATCAGGCTTGAAAGACAGAGCTCCCTGGAGAGGGGACACGGGACTTCCCTTCTGGGTGGTCCCCTTAACCTGTCATCAGGTAAATCTGCAGAAATTCACCTCCAGTAAAAGCCCCCTATCCACCTGCCCTGGTGCCCGTGTGGTCTTCTCTGAACTCCCATAATTCCCTCTGTTGGGTCCTCACCTCTGGGGTCTTGCAGATGTTTCCATGGGGCAGATTAAGGAGGCCGTGAGCATCCTGGAGCAGAGATCATGTCCTGCCTCTGTGTCCCCACAGGTTCGCCGTCTAAGAAACTTTGCTTCTTTCCCTTCCTTCCTTTCCTGCCTTTCTTTTAATTCGAGCCACTGGCCTGAGCTTATTTCTGAAGAGCAGGCTTTGTGGAGGGGCATGGGGGGAACACAGGCATACACGGCGCAGGCACTGCCACAGAGGGAAGCACCCAGGAGAGGCCACCTCAGTTTTGTGTAAAGCCAGCCTTTGTCATCTTGGCAAGTTCTGCAGAGCTCTATCTTCTTCACCCTTGGGAGCCTTGCCCTCGTTTCCGTCGCCTTTCAGACCCTCAAATGAAGCAGACGCTCTTCTGTCCCTCCACACGTGCTCTCTCTTCCCTTTAACGACTTCCTCTCAGCTCAAGTCCTTCAGAACCTGGCCCCCTCCTCCGAGAAACCAGCTGTGGTGCCCAGTCCAAACAGGGCCCCTTCCTCAGCTCTATCCCTTCATGGTTCCTAGCCCATTTTTTCTTCAAATACCGGTTTGTGAGAATATCTGGTGAGGACTCACTTGTGACACCCACTCATCCGTACAACGCACGAAGGCAGTGCCTGGCCATTTGAGCCCTACCGTCCTCCTGGGGCTCGGGACACAGCAGGTGTTCAATAAAGATTTGATGTACAAGTGAATAAGCCTGATTCCCAACTGTAGTTTGGGGTCAAGTTATCAGTTCTACCCTGAAGCCTAGGTTATGTGACCTACAAACATCCAGAAAGCAATGGGTCTGCTTTCTGTCTGCCCCAACAAGAGCCCCCACCCCTGTCCTCCGCCCCCAATTACAGGAGCCTCAGCTTCCACCACCCCTTTTAAGCTTCAGGAGATAATCTAATGTGGTTTTAACAATAGCCAAGACCAGCAAACTTTCGTTAAAATAAAATGCCCCCCCCTTTCCCAAGAGGGAGTGTGATGAGCGCTCACCTCCTTCGGGAACCTCCTTCCCCCCAAGCCCCAGGTACAGGAGTCACCAGAGCAGCCTGCCCAAGAGCTAAAAACCTGCTGTCCCCTCAGGGGAGGCTGGAGAAAAGGGCAGCCACAGGGGGGTGGGGGCAGCCACAGGCAGTTTTCACATCTCAGGATCTGAAATGATTGCCTTTCTCTCCTCTCGCTGTGGGTGGGGAGGTGTGTTATGAGCTGGTGGCTTCAGGCTGGGCCTGGAGATGGGAAAGATGGCAGTTGTCAGAAGCAACTTAGCAAGTCCCTCCTCACTCATCAAAACTGAGGCCAGATCCATCCACAGTCCATCCACAGGTATTTTTGCAGCCTGTCCCATGACCAGTCCGTGCCACGGGCTGCAAGGGGGCCATAAGTGGGCTGCCAAACCAGGGATCCAGGGAGATGCCTGTTTGGCAGAGAAAAATTAGTGTAACAACACTGATAAAAGAAAGGGGCAGAGCCAAGCCCGGCCCTCCGTGGAGCCGGCTACAGAGGAGGTCCCCACTCCCAGATTGCCAATGGGAGAAGCCCAGGGCCTTCCACAGAACCCCGAGGGGTGTCCCTTTCTCCATTCCCACAGTACCAGGGACAAGGCCTGGCACCCAGAACGGCCTGGGATCACTTCCTCTAGCAGCAAAATGTGGGGAGAAGTGCTGAGTTTGGGGTCAGACAGTGTGTCAGTTACTCAGCCATATCCGACTCTTTGCGACCCCATAGACTGTAACCCACCATGCTCCTCTGTCCATGGGATTTCCCAGGCAAGAATACTGCAGTGGGTTGCCGTTTCCTTCTCCGGGGGATCTTCCCAACCCAAGGATAGAACCCCCGTCTCCTGCACTGCATGCAGACTCTTTACCATCGAGCTCAGACAGGTCAGGCTTTAAATGCAAATGTGGGCAGTCGCTGAACAAGCCCGTTATCTCTCTTAGCTTTATCTAGTTTCATCTTCTTTGATCTTTCACGTGGGTTAAACATTGTATCTTTTATGAGATCCTCGGGATAGCTATGGGTTAAGTTATGGATGCCCTCCACATATTACCCTGGTGCATGCACCAAGGTCTTTCTCCATGTAATGAGGAAAACTAATGTCCTGGGTAGAAAACACAGCCTTCAGTGGGGTTTCCCCACCCTGCAGACCTGCCTCTCTCTGAACTAGAATTCATGCCAGTGTTTCCCATCACTCTGTTTAAGTCTGGAGCTCACGCTAACTCATATGAGAACTCAACTTGCCCTGCACATCTTCTTAGCTTGGATGGAAAAAGTACAGCCAATGATGAGGATGAGAACAGACAAGAGAGCCTGAGCTTGAAAAAGTGCTTTAGAGCTGGCAGCATTTTGATGTATGGCCTCTCTTGACAGACAAGGACTCTTGTTGGAATGAAAAACACGAAACAGGTGGAAGTAAGTAAATAAAGGGTCCAGCAGCCCTGCCAGTCCAGGAGCATGCATCTGGCTCGAGGTGTCACTGGGGGCTTGATTTTTGCTCTGACAGCATAGTGCCAACAGCACTCAGCAGCCTATGGAAGTGCTGATGGGAAGGTGGGTAAATTTCATATTGTGATATTTATGATGCATTATGTGAAAAATATATATCATAAAATATCAAAATTTCATAATCTGATAAAATCACAAAATTTCATAGTGATCTGCAGTAATCACCAGGCCCTAAAACTCCAGAGTGAAACCCAGTCATTGGAGCTGTTACATTGTCCCAGTTTTGTTATGTATACTTTCCTCTTTAAGAAGGATTTGGTATGACTTACCACAAAGACTCTCTATATATGTATATATATGTGTGTGTGTATATATATATATATACACACACACATTATAGATAGGTGTGTATATAGATACACATGTCTATATAGACACATATATGTGCAAACATATATATTTATAAAGATGCATAAATCCATATATAGCTCACAACAGGATAAAATAAATAGATAAAGAAATCCTGATGAAAAGAAAATAAAAGTGGTAAAAATCAGATTAATCCAAGTACTAAGTCATAAAATCTGGAACCGTTTCCAGTTGCTACAGGTGGGATGGGGAAGTTTACACTCGAAGGCATTCTTTTCTTTTACCCCCAAATACTGTCCTCGGAGCCGCCCAGACACACTTTTGACACTGATATAACAAACCCCCCACGCAGGCGTCTCACCTCACATCACTGTTTTACATATAATTTATTTCCTATCATGAATCCCACTCTACCTTTAGAGCCGTGGCCTTCATCGTTTTTCACCTGGGAAATTTGTCCCAGATATCAGACATCTCCCAGGTCTGGGGAAGCCATCTGACTCAGTCTATTGAAGAAGAGCAGGCTGAGCTTCTTTGGAAATTTTGGATATAGCCAAAGAGGTTTGCTCCATGAAATATGGTTGTTCAGATGTTCCTAATTGCATTGTGAGCTTACAGCTATGGGTGCCTTCATCCACAACGTAGACAAGCATCCTGCTTCCTCCAGACACCAAAAGGACACTATGCCATCGTCTACAGGGAAGACGGCATGTCCACAGACAGGCCACATTTTGCTTTCCTTGTAATATGGGGACAAGATGACTTATTATTCCAACAGACTCTCAAAAAGAAGTTTACTATGAGGGATAAGAGGAAACAAATTTGTTCAGTTATATCACTTAATAACGAATCCGAATTCAGCAGCTTTATTGTTTATTCAGTGGTATGGATGGGAGCTTCAGGACTCACCCCACCTCTGGCACTTATCGCTGTGTGAAGTTGGGTAAACCTTAACCTCCCTGAGCTGAAAGTTTCTCACTCATGAAATGGGCTAATACAAATACCCACATAATCAAGTTAGTGTGAGGATTAAATGAGAGAATGGATAAAAAGTGTTGAACCATTCCTAGCACTCAATAAAAGTTAGCTGCTTGTATTCACATTATTAATTTCATGATGATGCTAATGATGACATTATTTAAAGTTGTGGTTCTCAACTAGGGACAACTTTGCCTCCGAGAGGAATTTGCAATATCTGGAGACATTGTCTTGAAGAGGGAGGATGTTACTGGCAACTAGTGGGTAGAGGTCAGGATGCTGCTAAACAGCTAATACTCAGGACAGCCCCTAGTACAAAACAATTTGCCCTAAAATGTCCATAATGCCAAGGCTGAGAAACCTTATTTTCAAGTGTAAACATGTCTTGTTCACAGTTAAATTCTTGCTTTCTAGGAATTCTATTAACATCAGCTAGAGAAACCACCCTTTAAAAAAGAAAAACAAAAAGGGAGGGAAATACCTTTGCCAATATGCTAAGTGGCTATGTAATTTGATATAGTCTGCTCAAACCTCAGTGTTGTCATCTGTAAAATGGCCAGCTAATACTAGGTGATCTCTAAGAGTCCTTCTGGCTCTGACCCTCTCCGTGATTCTAATTTTCAACAATACTCTTTTGTGCACGAAGGAAGAGGGGCTTGGCAGAACCAGGCTACATTCGGGATAAATAACAGCACAATAGAATTCCTTTTGGAAATAAATCATCTTTTCATATAAAATCTTCTGAAGACCATTTCGAGAAGAGTAATAGATCTGCCAGTCCAACACCTGCAGGGTGGGTAATAATTTACTTAGCCCACTGACTTGGGGGCAGGTCCTGTTCTTGATAAATGACCCAATTAAGCATCTGTTAATCACAGCATTATCTCATCAGAAGGTGGAATACCTACTTCTCTCAAGCAGTTTCTCAGTGAGATAACATCACAAATTCCCCCAAGCAGTGAAGGGCATTTAATGGCACAGGGAAGAGTGTTGGAGGGGGGAGGGGGGCAATATTCCTCTCTGGACCTTCGGCCCCCAGTGGTTGCTGGGAATATCCCCTATGCCCCATCCCAGCCCTTCCCCCGTCAACCTTCCTATAACCTCGGCTCCTGAACTCTCCTGTTCATCTGAGGCCTTGATAANTGGCACAGGGAAGAGTGTTGGAGGGGGGAGGGGGGCAATATTCCTCTCTGGACCTTCGGCCCCCAGTGGTTGCTGGGAATATCCCCTATGCCCCATCCCAGCCCTTCCCCCGTCAACCTTCCTATAACCTCGGCTCCTGAACTCTCCTGTTCATCTGAGGCCTTGATAATAAAGCAACATCTGCAAAACCTACAAGAACTTTACTGCAGTTAATTGAGTAATTGAAGCAAGATGCAGAGAGAGGTGATCTATGGGCCTGGGTTGAGGGCTGAGAAAGGAGACAACGGATTTATTGCAAAGGCCGTGGGCGGCCTTGGGTCCAGGCCCTGGTTCATGGGAAGTTTGAGGTCATGTGGGATTAAAATATCTTTAGAAACAAATGGAATAATTTGACTGCCATATCAGGAACGCTGTGCCAGTTTATGCCAGGAGACCAGGTGTGATTTATTCACCATGCACCCAACACATTTTTTTGATATCTGCCTCATTAGTCTAAATTTATAGATTACTGAGCAGATGGATATGACTTGTCTATGTCTGTCTGTCTGTCTCATCCTGATGGTTACATGAAGCTCAACTTTTGCAGTTCAAGATAAGTAAAGTCATGCCTTAAAGGCCCTAGAGCCCTAGAAACTACCCAGGTGGTAAGCAGGGCCAAAGATATTTACAATCTAGTAGTTGTATTTTCTCAAAAAAAAAAAAAAGGTTTAATAGAGCCAATATGCAATCGGTGGTAATATCTTCTTGTAATTGAATAAATCCATAAATCTTTACATTTAAGCACAATTCACCACCTTGAAGTCATTGGGTACCATGTAATATATTTTCTAGCCTTGCAGATGCCAGATACACACATTATAGATAAATAAAATCACCCCTGTGAGCGCCTGGCATCAGATACGTCTGTGACTAGCCAGAGCACACACCCCCAGCACCCGGAGGACTGGCTTTTGGGAAGGTTATTGCTCCTTTTGTAGTTTCTCTGCTGCTTTATTAAATCCCAAATTCCTTGCAAAACTGTACAATTTTAATAACTCAAATCCGCGTGGATCATAAAGCTGTCTAAATAGACCTAGCGCCCTGAGTATCAGACAGATCCGCGGGTGATGATGTCGCTGGACCTGATTAACCGGAACGGGTCACCCGACAAGATTTTATTACAAGTGTCATTTAGATTTCTGACAGCTTTACAAGGCTTAATGGCTTTTTATTAAATACATTGTGTTCAAGGAAGCTGACAGTTGGGGATGCCTTGTAAATACAATGCAATGGAATTTCCTTAGAAGCTGGGTGAGAGAAAGCAGAAGGATGGTGGGACATCCCTCCAGGTCCCCAATTCCACGGCTGCTCTGGAGGCCCAGAGTTCACCATCTCCGGTGGCAAAGACAAATGACCCCCCTGGCACCACCCCCGCCAGCTCTCCAAACCCGACAGGTCTGCCCCAGGTTGACCCCAGAGGTTTACACGTGAAGCTCTCCAGAGAATCAAATTCCTTGGTCCAGAGGGTGACCCGCTCCAGCCATCCACCCACCCCCAACTCCTCCCCTAAACCAGGCATCCTCCTGGGAATTAGTGAGCCTGGCCTTCCTGAAATTCAAGTTCTTTGTGAACCTTAACTAAGTTTTGTTTGTTTCTGCCCAGCAGTTTGTTGGACCCATTTGGAGGCAAGATAGAGGAAGGACAGATGGACTTACCGTGTCCCCTGCCATGGCCTTCTCCAGCTGCTGAGTGCTGTGCTTGGTACTCTCAGTAACTTATCTCATCCAATCACACAGCCAGCTGGCTGGGCAGGTGCTTTACTCCCCTTTAACAGGGGAGGAAATGCTGGTCCTAGAGGAGTAAACAAATGAAGGGAGACAAGAAAGTAGCATTGTGCTCAGGGGCATTTACTTCTCGCCAATAATGGGAGGAGGTTCTAGTACAAGTGTTAAGGATGAAGATGCTGAGGCTCATGTGACTTCCCCTACACACATCAGTTCAGTCCAGTTTTTCAGTCGCGTCCAACTCTTTGCGACCTCAAGGACTGCAGCATGCCAGGCCTCCCTGTCCATCACCAGCTCCTAGAGCTTGCTCAAACTCATGTCCATCTAGTCGGTGATGCCATCCAAACATCTCTTCCTCTGCTGTCTGCTTCTCCTCCTGCCTTCAATCTTTCCCAGCATCAGGGTCTTTTCTAATGAGTCATTTCTTCACATCAGGCGGCCAAAGTATTGGAGCTTCAGCTTCAACATCAGTCCTTCCAAAGAGTATTTAGGACTTATTTCCTTTAGGATGGACTGGTTGGATCTTCTTGTAGTCCAAGGGACTCTCAAGAGTCTTCTCCAACACCACAGTTCAAAAGCATCAGTTCTTTGGTGCTCAGCTTTCTTTATGGTCCAACTCTGACATCCATACATGACTACTGGAAAAANGACCTGGGGAATTCTTCTTTCAGTGTCCTATCTTTTTGCCTTTTCATACTGTTCATGGGGTTCTCAAGGCAAGAATACTGAAGTGGTTTGCCATTCCCTTCTCCAGGGGATCATGTTTTGTCAGAACTCTCCACTGTGACCCATCTGTCTTGGGTGGCCCTACACAGCATGGCTCATAGTTTCATTGAGTTAGACAAGGCTGTGGGCCCTGTGATCAGATTGGTTCGTTTTCTGTGATTGTGGTTTTCACTCTGACTTCCCCTGCACCATCACTCAGCTCAAACGAGGGGCACAGTCATTTGTTACGGTAGAAACAGCCACCATTCATTGGAAATTAAAGTGCTTTAGATGCATGTCTCACTGAAAGCTTGTAGCATCCCTATACAAACTATGTTAGTATCATCCTCATCTCACAGGGTGGGATCTAAGACCTTAAGAGGCTCAGTCACTCACTCAAGCTCACGTAAGCAGTCAGTGCCATTCAGGATTCAAACCCTAGCAGGGTTCTGCCTTCCCCAGCTCAAAGCTTATCAGGAAAGCCTGTAAATCTTGTACATCTGTGGATTATTTACTGCTTCCACAGCACTTTTGCAAAGTCATCTCATTAGATCTTCACAAGATGGGAAGATAAATCATTATGACCCCTGTTTTACAGACTGGATAGCTGAGGCTTGAAGAGGTGACACGTCCTGCTCAAGTCCTGTGAGATTTACAAACTGTGAGTCCAGGGCTGACTCCAGTCTCTCTCCTCTCCTCCGAATTCAGGGCTTCACCACCTCGTGGTCCACCATGGAGGGGGTTATGCTGATGCTAAATGGACACAAGCAGGACTCTCAGAGGACATTCTGAGCACAAAAGATCAGCAGCCAGTGGAAGGTGAGAGTCAGGACTGACCTCAATGAACAAACACAATCGATCTTCATTATTTGTAGACTCTGTATTCACCTCCTGGCTAAAATTTACTTGCAACACCCAAAGCAGTATTTGCAGGTGCTTTTGTGGTCCTGTGCAGACATGCACAGAATGGAGAAAATTTTGAGTCACCAGACTTATGTGCATAAATGTTCTTTTTGTGATATATTTAGAGCCATGTTTATCATGTTTTTGAGCTTTTTGTTGGTGGTGAGTTCACTGTTTAAAAAGGTCCCCAAGCATGTTACTGTCTGTTACCCCCTAGCTCAAGAAGACTGTGATGTGCCTTATGGAGTGTTAGATAAGCTTCAGTCAAGCATGAGTTATAGTGTTGGTGGCTGTGAGTTCAGCGTTAGCGAATCAACTACATATACCAACTATATATATCCACTTTTTGTATATGCGTCTTCCCAGGTGGTGCAGTGGTAAAGAATCCACCTGCCAATGCAGAAGACACAGTTTTGAACGCTGGGTTGGGAAGATCCCCTGGGGGAGGAAATCACAACCCACTCCAATATTCTTGCCAGCATGATCCCATGGACAGAGGAGCCTGGTGGTTTACAGTCCATGGGGTTGTGAAGAGTCAGATGCAGCTGAACAGCTGAGCATGCGTGCACATGTGTGTGTATATATTAGTAAAGTTTCTTTAAACAGAAGCACTCATTAAACAAGAGTATGTATTGATCAGTTGGCAAAAATGTTGTAAGAAGTGGGTCATGGAAATCTAACCCTGTATGTCCCTGAGGAGCAATGTTTCCTTACTTGCCATTTCATTGTGTGCAGCAATCTTGCCTGTAAGTGTGTGCTAACTCACTTCAGTTGTGTCCAACTCTGTGTGACTCCATGGACTGTAACCTGTCAGGCTCCTCTGTCCATGGGATTCTCCAGGAAAGAATAGAGGAATGGGCTGCCATGTCCTTCTCCAGAGGATCTTCCCAACCCAAGGACTGAACCCACGTCTCTTAAGTCTTCTGCGTTGGTAGATGGGTTCTTTACCACTAGCACCACCTGGGAAGCCCCTGAAGCTACCTTAGGACATAAACTGCCATGAATAATAAGAATCGGCTGGACTTCTGAAGTTTCTCTTTGTGCACAGGCCTTTGCTTGTTGCTCTTGGAGGGCAGAAGGAAAAACACTGTTCTTTCCTCCCAGTCCTCTTCATCACCACAAGCAGAGAAGCCTGAAGTCTGGAACTGCCTGAACCAGCCTGAGATCAAGACAGAAACCTTGTGTGTGTGAGCAGCAGAAAGAACCTCAAGGGTAGTGCTGTTGCTAGAAGAAGGGCAGAGTCCTACGGAATGTCATTAATAGCAGCCATATTTACCAAAAAAGTAAAAAGAAATAGACAAACTTCGTTTTAATAATACATTTTATTTAAACTGATATATGTAAAATATCATTTCAACATATAATCAATATGAAATATTAATGAAATGATTTGTATTCTCTGATTTGGACTATCTTTCAATTCAGAGTGTGTTTGACACTAAAGTTTCTTGACACTCACAATACATCTCAGTTAGGACAAGCCACATTCAAAGTGCTCAGTAGCCACATGGAACAAATGACTGTTCTTTGGACATGATTCTAAATGGCAAGATATGTCATCCCCAGTTGCACTCAAGAAAAAGGATCTGCTCACCGTAGGTATTCAGCAAACCCCTTTCATGAAGCTTGAATTTGGGAGAAGTGGCTATGGATGCAGTTTTATAGAGGGAGGTCTTGGGCGAGTTACTTGACCTGTCCAAGCCTGGGTATCTATAAAGAGGGGGAAGACAGCACCCCCACCTTCTCTGAAGGAGGATAAAATGAGATAAGTTGGACAGTGGGGCCCTGGCAAATACCGGCTGCCACTACTACTGTATTTCTGTTGTTACTGATGCAAACCCAGCGGTCTATGCCCAGCCAGTGGCTGTGATGGCTGCAGATCCACATGGCGCTCTAACAGTGCACAAGAAGGAGGAAGCACATATTTGCCATTTCAGACCAAAGCAGCCAAACCGGAAACTCAGCAGTATTCCCGGAGCCGCCTCCAGGAGAATCAGGGGCTAGTCAGGAAATTACTCCCATTTAACGTGTGCTGGGTCTCCAGGGACCCTGCAGTGTCCCCCAGCTTGGCAGCCATGTCACTGGGGTGGGTCTCATCATTTCTGAAGCCAGGTTTTGCTTAGACTTGGCAAGAAGAGCCAAGTTGGCAAATGGATCTTCTTCCATCCCCCCAGCGCCAAAGCCTGTGGTCACGGAGCAGGGCTACCCGGGTCTCTCCTGGTCATTTGTTCACTGTATCTGAGAGCTTGGGCGCTTGGAAGTGTAGTGTTACATGAGGGCCAGATTTCTCAAACCCCAACTGTGTGTGGATTCCATTTAAAGGAAAAAAAATAATTCAGAGATTCTGGAGAATTCCTCTTGAACTCCAATCTGAGATACAGCAAAATGAATGGCTTCTTCTACAACAATGTAGATTATCAGTTTAACAGAGAAGACATGTTTAGATGTCTTGTTAAGGATCTATTTTTTATATTATTGAAATAAAACATGATGTTTTAAAAGCTTTTGTAGGACTTAGGGCTTTCCCAAGACTGTGTGTATAAACAATTTGAAAGTCACCGGATTAGGGAGAATGGTAGTGTGGGGGTCATTTGTGAAAGGCCAGGGCAGCCTGAAGGGATGGCCCACGACACGCTGTCCCATCCATCATGTCACCTCTCAGCCTCAAGGAATGGACACCTGGCCTGGGCCCCTGTGCCCACCCCCTGCCTTTAGGTGGCAACTTGGAGCTAATTCCCACGACACTAAACCTGCCTCCCTTGCTTGGCAAGCCAGCACCTGTCCTCTTCTCATCTGGGGGCAGGTAGAGTTTTTGTGTTTTACTTTTCTCCCAGCATAACTGTCACTTTGGGGTAAAAATCTCAATGGTGTTGGGTTAAATTTCAAACTCAGATATGTTGAAAATATCCCTTAACTTGAAGTTGGAAAGTAGTCACCGCTTTAATGAAGCACAGATCTATCTAAAATGATGGCACTCTGCTTGTTGTTGTTGGACTGTAACACATTTCTGCACTTCCAGACTGTCTCCTCTGCATGAGGCCGCACCCCCCAGACACCCCTCAGAATGAGCCCGAAGCAAGTGAGCACCGACTCTGCTGCCCAGATTTTGGACATTATGTTGAAGCCTCCCACGTCGATGTTCAGCTGAAGAAAATGTGGGTGGTATCAGCCATGACGGGGTGGCCAGGAGGGGTCAGTGAAATAAATAAGGTGCCTATCAGAGGGCCCAGCAGAGAACAGCGGCTGAGCCCTCCCACTTCGGCTTCCCAGGTGGTGCTGGTGGTAAAGAACCGGCCTGCCTCTACAGGAGACATAAGAGATGTGGGTTCGATTCCTGGGTTGGGAAGATCCCCTGGAGGAGGGCATGGCAACCCACTCCAGTATTCTTGCCTGGAGCAGCCCATGGACAGAGGAGCTTCGCTAGAGTCCGTGGGGTCGCAGAGTGGGACACAGCTGAAGCGATTTGGCATGCACGCATACCTGCCTCCTGTTTCACTGCTAGAACTTGCTGTGAAATCAGAAGGGGGCTCTCTTTCCTAACCACCCCAGGAAAAAAGCAGTCTGTTTGGATAAGGCATCAACCAGAGGAGGCTGTCAGCTGTTCAGAGATGGTATCAGACTGCTCTGACTTGTGGCAGCCGACTGATAAGCAATGTTCTCCCCCATTTCTCTCAGCTTCTCTGGGGTCAACATTCGCCACCAGCTCTCGCCGGCAGCATGCTGCCACCCACGTGCTGCTCCCATGGCCACAGAAATCGCTGCAGAGCTGACAGTGGAAGCAGAGATGCGATGCCCTCATCTCCAGCCTCAATGGGCTCCTCCCGTTCACCCGGCCGCCGATTGCGGGAGAGGCAGTTAGAGGGAGGGCCGGGTGCGGCAAACCTCTCCAATCCTCCGCCTGCTTGGTCTACAGACAGTGCTGTGTTCAGTGCCTTGAAGAAGAGAGATAAGTGGCTTCGTCTAAGTGAGCAGCGCAGTCAGAGTGAAGGGGAGGCTGTGCGGGAATCAGAACCATGCTGCACGAGCTGGCAGACAGTGCCTTGCCATTCCACAATCTGGTCAAGGCAGCGGCTGGAGAAGACTGGATCCCATGCCCCTACCCCAGCCCTTAATGCTTTGACTTTGCCACGCTCTGACATTTCCCCCACTCTTCCAAGTATCAACTGCGAGAACTTACACTGATGATTTACTTTTTCTGAGCCTTAATTTTCTCACCAGTGAAAATGGAGATAATGATGCCCATTTCTCAGGGATGGGGGGAGTTCAATGAACTAAGACATGAAAACACACAACAGAGCCATCAGGTAGTAAAGTGAAAGAAAGTGAAAGTCGCTTAGTCGTGTCTGACTCTTTGCGACCCCATGGACCCGTGGAATTCTCCAGGCCAGAATACTGGAGTGGGTAGACTTTCCCCTTACCAGGGGACCTTCCAGACCCAGGGATTGAACCCAGGTTTCCTGCATTGCAGGCGGATTCTGTACCAGCTGAGCCATAAGGGAAGCCCAAGAATACTGGAGTGGGTAGCTTCTCCCCTCTCCAGCAGATCTTCCTGACCCAGGAATCAACCTGGGGTCTCCTGCATTGCAGACAGATTCTTTACCAGCTGAGCTATCAGGGAAGTGTTCAGTTAATTAAAAAATAATTGTGATTGATAGATGATGGCCACATTTACCACCATTTTTTGAAACAAAGGGCTGAGTCCCTTTGGGTATAGTGAGTATTTCTGCCAACCTCACCACACTCTATGAGGGGAAAAAATTAGCCTCCAACCCTCAGGTCAAGTCTCCCTGATGCTTGACACAAGTTCCATGCCACCCAGGGCCACCTGCCACAGCTACCTGGCTGTGTATTAAATAAACCTGCACGGCTATCCATGGTTGCCCTGGTCCTGCTCTTGCCCAATGTGTATCTAGAGTCCTTCTCCAGGGGATTTTCCTGACCCAGGGATTGAACTGATGCTTCCTGTGTCTCTTGCACTGCAGACAGATTTTTCAGCCACTGAGCCATCTCAGGGAAGTCTCAAATTAGGATTTGTGAAACCCCAAACACCCCCTGGGCAGCATCCTTCTTAATAGCAGACTCCTCTCTGGCCTCCCCACTCCCATTCCTGCTCTTCTGCACCCCTCTTGCCACACTTGATCCTCTAGAACAGTCGTCCCCAACATTTTTGGCACCAGGGACCAGTTTCATAGAAGACAATTTTCCACAGACCCCAGGGAGGTGGGGAATGGTTTCAGGATGATTCAAGTGCATTATATTTATTGTGCACTTTATTCCTACAATTATTACATCAGATCCACTTCAGATCACCAGGCATTAGATCCCAGAGGATGGGAACCCCTGCTCTAGACTATGAATCTACTCTAGTTACCCATCCCTTCTTCAGACCAATCAGTGACTGAAATTCCAACTCCTTCCCAAGACGTAGAAGGTCTTCCTGAAATTGCCTTTGCTTTTCTGCCCAGCTAACTCCTATTCCAGCCTCATGTCTCAGCTTAGGTGTCACCTCCTCTAGGAAGTCCTCCCTGTTGCACCTCTCAAAGCTCCCACAGCTGCCTGTTCTCTTCCACCAAAGCATGTATTGAACCCTATGTACTGACATCCTGTCTCTTGGACTGTCTGAAATAAGTCAGTTCTCTCTGCTTCCCAGTGCCTACTGCCGAACTGAAAATTAATGAGTCGATTGATTTGTGATGACTGCTTCTGGAGACTCTACCCAAGGCTCTCTCGGCATTGGGACTAGCAGTTCAGAGCTCCTCTAAGACACTGGGAGATGTTAGAATTCGCTGGCCTGTGGCCCAGCAGAGGTCTGTGGTTTTACTGCTAATGGAAATTGGCCTGGCAGATCAAAGACAACAGCCCCTACAGTTCAGGTCACCAGCAGCCAGCTATTGAAATATCAGTGGAATTGGTAATTCAAAATTAAGTGGGTTAATGATTGACGGTCCGTTTGCAAAACCTGGCCCACCAACACTCCTTCCAAACAGGGCCTTTCCTTTTCTGCCTTGGCTGGGAGCTTCCCAAACAGGAGTTCATTCAGCTCTTGCCATGCCCTGCCCCCACTCCACCCAGATTTTAAAAGGCCCTTGTTCTCAAAACTCTACATCATTCTTGTGAGATGTCTTAGAAAGCCTTAGCACCTGAGATCCCCTTTCAGAATTAAAAACTCACAAATTTGAACCAAGGGGGCAAAGTCCGGTGCAACTTGGCACCTGTAAAGAATGAGTCACTTGGTTAAGAAAATCAAGTTCAAAATTAAAATCAAGTTCACAACTTTTTTCCTGTGGGGAAAGTTGGTGGCTGGGGGGAACATGTGGAGGGGGAGAAATACCTTCAGTTGCATCAGCTTTCAAACCCTAATCACAGTCCCAATATTCTGGGCTGTCCACATTTGGGAAAAAGACTTTTCCCCTGTTGGCTCTTTTTTGGGTTAATCACAGGGGGACGCACACAGGCGAACAACCCCGGAGGAATTCAAAGCCCCCAGAGCAGGCAGAGCTGGCTCCCTCATCTTTGTTGAGATGCCAAGGAGCAGACTGGGGGTCTAAGAAGAAGCAGAGGTCCCACTGTGTCAGATAAGGGAGACCCCACCCAGAGCAACCCCGCATGCAGAGCCTTCAGTGGGCGCAGACTTACAAGTGCTCTGATGATAAATCGAGAATCTGCGGGAGAAAAATGTCCTTAGTGAAGGCTGCTAATCTTGCTGAGCCTGAGCACAGAGCCCAAGTCCAGAGAAGGCACAAGCTGCCTGGTCCAGTCCAGCCCCTCCTCCTGACTGCCCAGTTGAATGATTCCAGGAAGGCCGACCAGGGCTAAGGATGCCCTCGGTTACAGAGACAAAAGGACAAGCGCAGCCCAGGGATCCCATCTTGGCTCCTCTGTTTTCTTCTATAAAACGGGGACAGTCTCCCCTTTCCTTTAGGTAAGGCCAGGATCCAATGAAATCACTTGCCTGGAGCAAGTGGCCGTGTGCCCAGCACTGCACCCTCTCCCAGCTCTCCTGAAAGCAAGGGGCATTCGTTCTCAATGACTGTGACTCATGCCATCACCCTGAGTCACTCTAAAAATGCTTTTACCTGCCTTGCTGGAAAAGAGACAGAAGAGCTGGAAAGAGGAGGAAGGTGGCTGCTTTGTCATCAGGTCTCAGGCAGAGGACACAGGAAGACAGATTGAGATGGCTCCCTTCCCAGAGTGTCACCTACTCGCCAGGCTCCTGCCTGGGGTTGGGTGGAGTGGACGTGGGGGTGCTAGGGGCCAAGGAAGGCAAGAGAACGGAAGGCCACCTCCATCACCACCCCGCATCCTTTCACCCAACTTTCCTTCATTTGTTATGAGAGAGAGATCTTGGGCCGCATATTAATAAAACAATGGAATTTTTATTTCTTTTTCTCATAAATTACATAATTCAAACCTTAAAACACCTTTAATGAACAGTGACTGGGCATGTGACACTTAATAAAACTGGGCTCAGGTCAGTTTCTGCTTGACAGGCTACCAGCCGAGAATGTGACTTACCAGTAAATGATTAAGAGGCGGGGATCTTTCCTGGGCTCTACTATTAAACACTTCAAAGGTTTCCAAAGTCAGATAAAATGAAAAGCAAATGTGTTTCACTGCCTCTCAAATGCCTCAAATGTTTTAGCAGGTGCAAGCAATGAAACCTTCCATGGTGACAGCATTTTAGGGTCTGCAAAGTGCACCCGGCTGAATTCTGGGAATTCTGGGCTGGCTTCATAAAAATTCATGATTTCCAAGGAGGAGAGAGGTTCGTCTTCAGAGCCCATCTACATATGTGGCCCAGAAGGAAACTGTCTTAGGGTCCTGTGGGTTGTNCAGCCCAGGGATCCCATCTTGGCTCCTCTGTTTTCTTCTATAAAACGGGGACAGTCTCCCCTTTCCTTTAGGTAAGGCCAGGATCCAATGAAATCACTTGCCTGGAGCAAGTGGCCGTGTGCCCAGCACTGCACCCTCTCCCAGCTCTCCTGAAAGCAAGGGGCATTCGTTCTCAATGACTGTGACTCATGCCATCACCCTGAGTCACTCTAAAAATGCTTTTACCTGCCTTGCTGGAAAAGAGACAGAAGAGCTGGAAAGAGGAGGAAGGTGGCTGCTTTGTCATCAGGTCTCAGGCAGAGGACACAGGAAGACAGATTGAGATGGCTCCCTTCCCAGAGTGTCACCTACTCGCCAGGCTCCTGCCTGGGGTTGGGTGGAGTGGACGTGGGGGTGCTAGGGGCCAAGGAAGGCCAGAAAACGGAAGGCCACCTCCATCACCACCCCGCATCCTTTCACCCAACTTTCCTTCATTTGTTATGAGAGAGAGATCTTGGGCCGCATATTAATAAAACAATGGAATTTTTATTTCTTTTTCTCATAAATTACATAATTCAAACCTTAAAACACCTTTAATGAACAGTGACTGGGCATGTGACACTTAATAAAACTGGGCTCAGGTCAGTTTCTGCTTGACAGGCTACCAGCCGAGAATGTGACTTACCAGTAAATGATTAAGAGGCGGGGATCTTTCCTGGGCTCTACTATTAAACACTTCAAAGGTTTCCAAAGTCAGATAAAATGAAAAGCAAATGTGTTTCACTGCCTCTCAAATGCCTCAAATGTTTTAGCAGGTGCAAGCAATGAAACCTTCCATGGTGACAGCATTTTAGGGTCTGCAAAGTGCACCCGGCTGAATTCTGGGAATTCTGGGCTGGCTTCATAAAAATTCATGATTTCCAAGGAGGAGAGAGGTTCGTCTTCAGAGCCCATCTACATATGTGGCCCAGAAGGAAACTGTCTTAGGGTCCTGTGGGTTGTGGGTCAACTTAACCCTTTCTGTTCCAGGAGAGACACATGCAGAGAGCAGAGAGGATCCTGGGAGGGGCACCCTTCTGCTAGCAAAACAGGAGGACACCTCTTTGGGTTGGTCTAGACTCTCCAAAGGTGCATTAATGGTCAACTCAAATCCAAGTCCTCTTTTTCTAAGTTTATTATTCTCTGGTCTACAGATGCCCCAAAGATGACGAGTCAGCCAACTTAGTACACAGAGATGGCATTTTGGTTGTTTAGTCACTCAGTCATGTCTGACTCTTGGTGATCGCATGGGCTGTAGCCCACCAGGCTCCTCTGTCCATAGGATTTCCCAGGCGAGAATACTGGAGTGAGTTGCCATTTCCTTCTCCAGAGATAGCATGATTCTGTGCAATTAACTTCACCTCTCTGCACCTCAGTTTCCTCATCTCTGAGATGGGTATAACTGTAGCACCCACCTCACAGGGATTTTGTGAGGATGGACTTGGTTAACATCTTGGAAGCTCACAGATCACACAGCAGAATTCAATGCGTGTTCCCCATTCTTATGGTTCTGTTAGGAAAAATGAATGTGAAAAGTTAACCATCGATAGCCTGGCCATTTGAGTTTTTCATTTAGAATTTGCTGTACCTTAGCTTTATAAGTCATGGTAATCTCTCACATAGACATATAATATTTTATAGTTTACAAAGGACGTTCTGAGACGTTACCTCATTCCAGCCTCCCAACGGTTAAAGCTGGCAAGGCAGGGATGATCATCCAAGGACCAGCAGTGGGTTTCCACCTCTGCTGTGGCTCCCTTGCATAGAATTGGTCCCATTTTTGGACTGCCACACCCTGAGAGCACCCATCGGTGAAATGGGTAAAGAGGGGTCCCTGTGAATCACAGCATACACCATTCTCAGGAGCCGGCACCTTCACCGTCTGCTCAGTTATCAAGACCACTGAACCTATTCTGCATTTTTTTTAAATTCATGAAGGAATTCAAATGCTTTTACATATTATCTCAGTAATCTTGCAAGCACTTGTTTATGAGACCTCAGCTTTTATTCTTCCCTCTTATAATGAGGAGGGCAATGAAACGGCATTCCAAGAGTCAATGGAGGAGAACCCTTTAGTTCTTTCCTCAGGGAATAGCTGAACAAGTGATTGTTATCAGAGAACATTCTCCAGAGTTCCCAGCCGAGCGAGATTACTCACCGCCCCCTCATCAACGCCCACTCGGTGCACATCTCTGAAAGATTTTGTAGACGTGTCACATAGACCCTTCCCCACATGGCAGGTACGCCACGTGAACACGGTTATACGCGTCTCACTAACCAGCCACCCAGACCCCGCCGGCTCTGCCCCTACCCCGGTCAGCACAGTTAGAGATTCCCTTCAACAAAGTCACAGTGAGTGTTGGACTCAGATGTCTCTCATCTCCTCCCCTTCAAAAAGCATGTTGGAACCCACTTGATCTCTACTCTCTGCTCTTGCCACACACCAGCCTTAACCCTATGCATTTCCACCTTTCTAACCATCCTGTTTAAGGACATAATTTTAAGATGTGTGTGCAGAGGTAATTACCAGGGTGCTCTTCAAGCCTTAGTATAATATCGAAAACACAAAACATCTGAAGTGCCCAGCATTAATAAAATTTAGAGCATTCATCCTAGTTCGGCTGAAGAACAAGGCAGGTGTTATTTACATGAGGTTGACAGCAATGTGAAAGGGTTCATTGCGTACGTGAACAGAAATCCATGATTCGTGCTAAGTTACAAGTAAACATACTGTAATGCTCTGTGTCTAGACTGATCCCCTGTTTCCTAGAAAAGCAAGCTTTGTACTTTTTTCATCTTTATTAAAAGATATAAAGGCCTATTTTTAAAAGCCCATGAGGGGACACATGAGTTGGTTAATAATGTTTACTGCTCAGTCACATGATTTTAAGTTTTTATAATTTTTCTTCGATTTTATTCTCAGTACTGTAATTTCACATTTCACATTTTGCTCGATTTTCTTTCTTTGGTCCGTTAGGGTTTTCCGATGTCTCTATAAGAAGTGATTTCTTCTGTTATATTTTTTAAATGTTCTTTTTAACTAAAAAAAAAAAGGTACTTAGAGTTTCATAGCTGATCGTAGCTTTGGAATTCATCTAGTCTAATGACTTTAGTTTGCAGGTGGGTAAACTGAGGCCCAGAGAAGAGAAATGCCTCCAAAAAGTTTATCAAAGCTGTTTGGTGGCAGAGCCAGGTTCCCTGATTAGTCCTGTTCTTTCCAGGAAGTCCTGAGATGTCTCTGGGATTTTTATAAATATGGAGAAACTGTTTCCATAAAGTCACCTGCATGAAACCCCCTTCCCTCCCGGCAAAGCTCAGCATCTCTCAATTGGCTCAAAATCAAAGGTGCCCTTTACTGCTTCTGTCTCCACCCCTTTCCCGCAGGTCGTAACACCAACGGCACATATCACAGCGTAGGTGCCAGGACACTAGGTGAATGTTACGCCAGGTTTCAGCACATTATTCTTGTCCAAGTCTCCATTGTGTATGCAGGACGAGTGTGAGACACAGCTCCACCCTCAGCTTGCCCCACCCCTTGGCTCATCCCAGTCTAGCTACGTGGTTAATAAACAACAAGGCCAAATGAACGGGTGGAGATTGTAATCAACCAGCTTCAAACAAAGATTTCTTTTTCTAAACCACCTTAAGCCTTTGTGGTTTTTCCTTCTCATCCATCATGATTCATTCTTGTGTCGAGACTAACATGGATGGTTGCTTATTCTGCTCAATTGCAGTGATTTTTTTTTTTTTTTCCATCAAGGAAAAGAAATGTTAAGTTGAATCCCCCAGGGAGGCCACAGTTGTAGGTATGGGAAGGAGAGGCAGGCTGGGTCATACTGATCCCCTGCCGAGGCCTCCGAAAGCAAGTTCAAGTTGGAGCCTTACTAGGGCTGATGCCTGCACCTTCCCAAACCCTTCGCCTACTCACGGGGATCCCCAACCATCCAGCTCTCTGCACCAGATCCACTAGGCTCTTTGCAGATGGAGAGAACTGTCTAAGATCACAAGGCCAGTGAGAGGCCCCTGCCCCTACTTAGGTATTTTCCCTCCTATACCAGCCTCTGGGAGAATGTCAGAGTGGCCTGAGAGCCCTGTCGCTCTATCTATAAAAGGCAGAAGGAACACTGAACCATTTAGGAATGAGGGTAGAAAGTAAGACCATGATAAATGTCCCAGGCTCATAAGCTCCTAGCTAAGGGCTTATATAAAATGAATCATTTGTTTTCCTCCTTTAGTATTTTTTCCTTTTAAACCTTAAATCCTACTGAAGTCTCAAAACTTTCATTCCTGGGAACCTGTTCCATAGAAGGAAAAGCAATTACCTAAAAGATATGGATCTGCGTGTAAACACGTAAGGATGTTTAGCACAACATTGTCCACAGTAGCCAAGAATAAAAACTAAACATTAAATGAATTTCCATCAGTGGAAGAATGGCCAATAGATCAGATGTGAGTGAATGAGAACTTCATTATGAGATGGGGGGTGGGGTGGACTTCCATAGCACAGCGGTGAATGAGAAGGCAAGAGGCTGCGGTGCCTTTCGGGGATGCATCGCCTTGTACGTGTCTGTGTTTATCTACGTATCAGTCTAGCAGCGCTGAAAAGGATGTGTGTGTGTGTGTGTGTGTGTGTGTGTGTGTGTGTGTGTGTGCTCAGTCATGTCTGACTCTTTGCGACCCCCTGGACTGCAGCCCACCAGGCTCCTCTGTCCATGGAATAAGATTGGAATGCGTTACCATTTCCTACTCCAGAGGATCTTCTTGACCCAGTCTCTTGCACTGGCAGATGGATTTTTTACCACTGTGCCACCTGGAAAAAGGGTGTAGAAGGACAGAAAACAGATTACTAGCCTGAGTTGGAGGTGGGGGTGGGGGAATAAGATGGGGAAAGCAAGTTTTTCAAAAGTCTGCTCTCAGAATCATTTTAATAAAATCTTAAATATACAAATTATTTGTGTGTGGGTGCTTATGACTTTGAAAAACTAAAGACTGAGTTGGATTCATATTTGCTGACTTGTAGAGCCATTAAGTATTCAAAGCAAACTAGGTTGAGAGAAATTTATAAAGTTGGATTTCATCTCCCTAAGAACAACAAATAAAGTCCCTATTACTTTGCCACCAAGGTCCATATAGTCAAAGATATGGTTTTTCCAGTAGTCATGTATGGATGTGAGAGTTGGACCATAAAGAAAGCTCAGCACTGAAGAACTGCTGCTTTCAAACTGTGGAGTTGGAGAAGACTCTTGAGAGTCCCTTGGACTGCAATGAGATCAAACCAGTCAATCCTAAAGGACAGCAACCTGAGTATTCATTGGAAGGACTTATGCTGAAGCTGAAGCTCCAATATTTTGGCCACCTGGTGTGAAAACACGACTCATTGGAAAAGACCCTGATGCTGGGAAAGATAGAAGGCAAGAGGAGAAGGGGGCGACAGAGGATGAGCTGGTTGGATGGCATCATCGACTCAATGGAAAAGAGTTTGAGCAAGCTCCGGGAGATGGTGAAAGACAGGGAAGTCTGGCGTGCTGCAGTCCATGGGGTCACAAAGAGTCGGACACGACTGAGTGACTGAACAACAACAATAAAAGGGTATGTGCAGGCTTCCTTGGTGGCTCAGACAGTAAAGAATCTGCCAGCAAAGCAGGAGACTTGGTTTGATCCCTGGGTCATGGAAGACCCATGGAGAAGGAAATAGCTGCCCACTCCAGTAGTCTTGCCTGAAGAATTCCATGGACAGAGGAGGCTGGTGGGCTACAGTCTGTGGGGTTGCAAAGAGTCAGACAGCACTGAATGACTAACACTTTCACCTTCTTTCAGGGTGTGTGTGTGTGTGAGAAGGAGAAGGAGAGACCGTGGAGGATAGACCGCAGACTCAGCATCACTGGACACTCGGGAGACAGCTGGGATGGAAACCCCTTTTCTTTCTGTGCTTTATTCTTGTCTCACAAAATGCTTCTAAAAATTTAATTTTTGCATTCTAAAAACTTATCAAGTTGATGGTGCTTTCAGTGTTCCAATGTGCTTATTCTTCGGTGATTTTAACTGAAATATTAAGTGATGCTTTGTTACCCAGACAGGTGGTATTCTGCGGGGATGGCTGTTGCTGAGTGTGGGGAAGACCCAGGCCAGGAAACTGGGAACCCCCTCCCTGGCTGCCTGGTTGGAGCACTGTGGTGCCTTCTGTCAGAGGCTTGGGGAGGCCTGGGTGTGGTGCTGGTGAAAATGCCTTCCTCACGCAAACCAGGGGTCCTCTGACACGTAGACAAAGTCTGGGGTGGCCCCTCCACCATGCTGGCCACCTGGGAACCAGGCTTTGAGGCTGTGGAAAGCCCAGCCTGAGGGGCCATCTCTGAGGAGGCAGAATTGGGAGTCCTGAGGGAGGGGCTTGTCTTCTCTCGTGGGGTTTTGGTCTCTGCCCAGTCTCGAGGTTGTGGTAATTGTGTTGCTTACTGAGCAGGTGAGAAAACAGGCAAAGGGCTGATGTTAATTTAATTTCTGATGAGTTTTCACATGAAGGAAAAAGCCTGAGGTCGAATTCTCCAGACTCACCTCTAACAGATGTAGGAAAGGAGGAAGGCGGAGGTCTGGCATCAGAGGAGAAGGGGCATGGCCTTCCCAAGTCTGCTGAGGAGGTGGGCCACGGTCACAAGGTCAGAGGGCAGGCTGAGCGCTGTGCCCACGCCCAGGAGCCCCTGCAGCAGCCCCTCCAGTGCGCCCCACTGGGCGCACTCTGCCGCCTTCCCTGCAGCGTTTTCTCCGGGGCACTGCCCACCTCCGACACCCTCTGTGATTACTTGTTTATGGTCAGGTGCCCTTTTCCAAACTGGAAGCTTCCTGAGGCCATGGGTTCCATCTGTTTTGCTCCCTCCTGGACAGTGCGCATGGAACTCGCCTGTGGTTACTAAATAAACAAACACATAAACAGTGAAAAAGTGAAGACCGACTGCTGCTGCTGCTGCTAAGGTGCTTCAGTCGTGTCTGACTCTGTGAGACTCCATAGATGACAGCCCACCAGGCTCCTCCGTCCCTGGGATTCTCCAGGCAAGAACACTGGAGTGGGTTGCCATTTCCTTCCAGTGCATGAAAGTGAAAAGTGAAAGTGAAGTCGCTCAATCGTGTCTGACTCTTAGTGACCCCACGGACTGCAGCCTACCAGGCTCCTCTGTCCATGGGATTTTCCAGGCAAGAGTACTGGAGTGGGGTGCCATTGGCTTCTCTGAGAGAAGACCAGAAATACAGTGAAAACCTAAAAATGTAGCTCTTCAACAATGGGAACATGGGAGTAAATGAAATGTAGTATATCTACTCGAAGGAATATTATACACTCACCAAAAGGGTTCATATCATGAAATGTACCCCAAACTGCTCACAGTCATTATCCTTGGTGGAAGTTTTACAGGAGGGACTGTGTCTTCCCTTTTTTCCTATTAGGTAATTCTGAAATAAATTTTACATTACTTTGTATTTCATTTGTAAACAAAACAATAAAAACGCATTATTTAACATAGGGAAAAGTTTGAAGGTTTTTGTAATGACATGGGAAAATAATTTTGAAGCAGGGTTAAGGTAAAAAAAAGTTCGAAGTACAAACACTTAGATGGAATAATTCTATAGATTTACATGTCCAGAAAAGAAAGAAGAAATTTTAGCAGGGTTTACCTCAGTGTGTTTCTTCTGCTTGGGACTTGTCTGTTTTCAAAATTACTTACAAGAAGCATATAGTCAGGGGGGAAAAGATTTATTTAAAATACAAATTTAACATAGCTATATTTCACTCTGAGAAATGTGATTATGTAGACATATAAGATGGGAAACAAGAAAATTTTAATCTGAAAAAAAAACTGTCAGATCAGAGCTTCCCTGGTGGCTCAGTGGTAAAGAATTCACCTGCCAAGGCAGGAGACATGGGTTTGATCACTGATCCAGAAAGATCCTACATAATGTGGAGCAACTAAGTTTGTGCAGCACAACTATTCAGCCTGTGCTCTGGAGCCGGGGAGCTACAATCACTGAGCCCGTCCGTGCACCCTAAAGTTGGTGCTACACAGTGAAAGAAGGCAATGCAATGAGAAGCCTGTGCACCTCAACGAGAGCATAACTTGCCACAGCTAGGGAAAAGCCCATGCTGCAACAAAGACCCAGCACAGCCCAAAATAAAAATAAATAAATAAGATTTAAAAATAAATTAAATAATAAAAGGAAAAAACTATATATGTACGTATGCATGTATAAAGCCTATCAAATCAGAATGAGACTCTGGTCTGCAGTGAAGACTGTACCTACTGGTCAGAAGGCAGAGATGTTCTTCAGAGTTTTCAGGAAGAGACAGATTCTGTATTCCCAGTCAGAGGTCATCACTGTGATAAACCTCCTTTACTTCAAGTCAGCCTTCCTCAGGTCTGACTTAATTCCCTCCAGTTTCAAAAGAAAGCCCATCATTAGTCTTAATGGAAATGACTGGTGATGTGCTTACAAAGCCCTCAGCAGACTTGAAAGTGGGGAGCCATTAAGCCGTCCCCACCTCTCCACATCCTCCATCCCTCTCTCCTTCCAAATGTTAAATACTTTTAGCTCCTTTAATCCTGCCTTTCAACACTTCCAAGCAATTGTAAGCTCCCCTGGCCTCTTTCCAGGATCCCTGCATCTTTCTCCAAACAGGGTACCCAAAACCGAACTTGGGCATGGACTTAGCCAAAGTGAAAATGGCCAAGAAGTTTGCTTCTGGGGCCTTGCAAAGCTGCCTCCTATCAATTTGTTCCCATGTCACCAGCTTAAGTGAACAGCACTTCACTGAAATGGGACTGCTGCGAGCTTCTCCGGGCAGCCTGGCCTCTGGGGACTGCACTGGTGACCTCCGCATTAACCAGGCCTCCCAGCTCTGATTCCGGTGTCTCTCTGCCTTCTAGGGCTCGGTACGGCTGCATTCACACAGTCCCTTTCTCTCGGTGCTGCCTGCTGCAGTGATCAGCCACTAACTCTGCCCCAGGAGAAGACTTGGCCTTAGGCCGGGTGGCAGTTTTAAGCAGTATCTCCAGAGGTGCCACCCTGCTGGCACAGGATGGCCAGACACAAAGGGCAACTGTACCATAGCTGCCACTCTCCAGGACAGGACTGTCACTGACACTGACCGCCAAACAGTCTGTCTGTGAATGGACAGGTGGGCTCCATTCAAATGCCAAGCAGTTTATCTGGGAATCGTCTGTGTGAACCACACACACACACACACACACACACACACACACACACACGGCTTGTTGTTGCATTCAAAAACAAATTTAAAACACATTTATGGAGTTAACAGACTGTGAGAGGTTTGTTTTTTTTAATACAGTAAAATTAATTTGTAAAGGCTTCAAGATGTTAACAAATGACCAACGAGACTGTTTCATAATTGATTTAGAAAATTCATTAGGTACACAACGTGGCTTTCTTATTAACTTACTTTAGCTGCCAGTTGAGCCTCTGTTGCACTTGAGTGGATCCAGGAAGAGGAATTCCTGTGGTCACCTGGATTGGAGCCTCGCCCCAGGACCCCACCCTTTGCTTCAAGGCTTTGGGCCAGGACATTGCTCCAGGGATGCCTTTCATGCCAGGGGAGTTGGGGGAGAAGTCTTCAAGAGACTCAGGGAGTCTCCTGTAAGGGCCACTTCTACCCATCTCATCTTCCCCAAAGGATCCTCCGTGACCTCCTGTAAGTCACCAGGATAGTGTTCTGATTTGAGACCCTAAACTTTGTTCTCTCCATGGGCAGTTTCGTGGGCAGTGGGCAAAGGTGAGGGTGAGGCATCCACACTCCCAAAGTCCACCTCAGCTCTGGATGGGTTTGGGGCTGCTCTCAGCCTTCAACCCACTCTATATATCTCCATGACAGCACCCTCTCATCCATCCACCCCTCTATCCATCTTGCATTCGTTCATCTGATACTGAGTGCCCACTAAATGCCAGGCCCTTGGCTGGACACTAGAAAGGTTACTCCTTATGTCTTTCTTTTCCCTTGTTTCTTTCCTAAGAAGAGAACAGAAGCAGAGTCCAGAGGGCCCAGTAGAAAGCGGGCCAGCTGCCGGCTGGGGACCAGTGACAGCCAGGACTTCCTGTCCTTTGAAGAAAGTCCTGGGAGGTAAATCTGTAGGTTTCTTTGAGGTCCTGGCGGTGGACCCCCATTGCTCATCACGCTACATCCCCCACTACTACCACACTGTTTTGTTTTTCTATATAGCATTTATTAGCCTGGATAGTTCCTCATGTATTTGATTTTTCATTTATTGTCTCTCCACCCATCAAAATGTAAGCTGTAGAGATTTCGTTTTGTTCACGGCAACTTTCCTATTGGCCAGATCACTGTCTAGCCCATGGATGGCACTACTCAGAAATGTTTGTTTTGGGTGGATGTATGGATGATGGATTGAGGGATGGATGGATGGATAGGTGGGTGGAAGGATGGATAACAGACATGGTTCCTGCCCTCGTGGATTTTTTGGTTTTGTGAAGGAGACTATAAATGAAAAAATCATGAAGGCTGACACCACATTTTCATTTTCACAGCTATACCCTCAGCACCTAGCAAAAGGTTGCCCACATAGTAGATGCTCAGTAAATATTTATCAAAAGAATTAACTTTTTAGGGAGACAAGAAACGCATGCAGTGACCGGGAAAGAATTTAAAGGAATAAATCCCCTTACATTTATATAATGCTTTTCATTTCCATGCCTTTTGCCGAACACAAAGGTAGATGTGAGCACTCTACAGAAACTAGAGATCTCCATACAAATAGTTAATCATCCTTGCCGTGGTTCAACTTACTCTCCCAGCAACCCAGGACAAGGATTTTATCCTCTGAGCATCACTACCCTCAGAGAGCGGCAGTGGCCTGCTCTATGTCCCCTGGATAGTGTTCTGATTTGAGATCCTAAGCTTTGCTCTCTCCATAACTCTTCCAAAAACATACTGTCACCAAGTGCTTGGAGAAACTATGCGGGTTGATTAAATGCGGCCAGCATTAAGTTCAAGTCCAAAGATCAAGCAGAAGAGCTAAGGAAACTTGCAAATGAATTATGATTTCGGTTCATTTTTTTTCAGCAGACTCTTCCATTTCTTCCTTCAGGAAAAAAAAAAAAAAAAAAAAACGCCCACTTAAAAAAAAGGCACGGGGTCTCCAGGAGGGAAAACCCTGCTTCTGCCACCCCTGCCTTTTGGATCCATGGTCACTGCAGAATTCGGTCAGTTCTGCATCTTTGCCACATCTGAGCAAGCCAGGCTCACCTTGCCCATGCCTTTAAGGGTCTGAGGAAGAGCACACGGGAGGTGGGTATGGGAATTCCTAACCCTGTGGGAGACAGAAAGCTCCTAGAGCCGCAAAGCGAGCCCCCAGGCAATACCCAGAACCCTGTGATGCTAAGAGTCAAAGGAAGTGGCTCCTGTCACACGGGAGCCTTCTGAGGGGCTGCCCAAGTAGGCAGGACTGAGTCTGAGCTTTGGAATCCTTCCCTGGCCATGAGGAAGAACTCCTGGCCAGCAACAGAAACCCAGCTTAACCCAGCCGATGGGGGAACACAAGGGAGATTCTGGCTCAGGTCATTGAAAACTCCCTGGGTAAGTCTGGACCCAGCTCCTGAAGAATCTGCCTCTTCTTCTCAGCTGTTTTGTCCAGAAGGCCGTCTGCTACAGTGGCCAGAGCCGCTCTAGGTTCACATCTTTCTAGGTTCACATCCACTGTCAAGGGGTGTTGCTTTCTAGACGGCTCTAGCTGGAGTCCCACAATTTGCTCTGACTGGTTTGGATGGAGCCGTGTTGACGCCAGAGGGAGATGAAGCTCTGATTGGCCAGGGCTGGTCACATGCTCCGCCCTTGGAGCTTGTGGGTTGCGATCAGTCCCCTCCCCCGTCCCCCCAGCCCAAACCCTGTGAACCGAAAACCCTGGAGGAAGTCTTGGCTGGGAGGTTCTGAGTGGAAAAAAACGGGAACTAGTTACTCAGCAGGATAAAGCAAATGTTTGCCATAGAGGGTTGTGATTATGACTCTGCTCTTTGAAATGAGAAAATTGGGGTCCAGAGAGATTAAGCAGCTTCCCCCAAGTCACCCAGAGAATTGGGGAGAAACTTTCTGCGTTGCTTAAACATCCTGCTCTAAGTTGTACCCACGATGCTGGGTCACCTACTGGCTGTCCTGAAAACTCACCATTTGCGTCTGCATTCTTGGGAAGACTGGTTCTAAGAAGGATGTCTGTCTAAGCAGGCTTTTGTCTGGAAAACATGTCATCTGCCCTGCGGGATAAAGAGGGCACTTTTTTCACTCTTACTGACTTGGAACTGAAACATTATTGTAGTAACTATTTGTTTCAGGGAAAAAACTGTAATTGCTTCTAGATCCACTCACTGGTTTCAAGAGCACTTTAACCTTTAACTTTCTCAGAACAAAAGGAGGCTTGCTGGGCGGTGAATCTAACAAGACCATCATTTATCGCTGGCAGAGTTCATTAGTCAATCGTAACAGTTTAATTATTAGCATTTTAATGCATGAGCATTTAACCAGACAGAACAACAAGCTCTGGAGTACAGAACAAGACTTCTTAAATAGAGCTGAATTAACCCGCACAATTGTTTGTATTGTGGTGTGTTATTAAAACAAGATGATTAAAATGCAAAAAACAAATAGGTCCATATATTAGCCAACAAACCAGCATTTGGCTTCACGGTGTTGAGCGGATGGGTGTTTTTCATTTGTTTGTTTGTTTTTTTCACTTGAATTTGGAATGTAAAATTTTTGTTTTATTTTTGCCCAAGTTATAGGTTAAAACGATACAAAGAGGATCTACTTTGGGGCACCAATTTGTGATGGGTGACTTTAATAACAGAGAGACAGAAGATCTAAGCAGAAAGCCTGCAAAAGGCAGTGAGTGACTCGACCTGGGCTCCATAGCCCTCGATTCTAGCTGCACAGAAGAATCACCTAGAGGGCTATTTTTTAAAATATGTATGCATTTATATATTTGGCTGTGTTGGGTCTCCACTGCAGCCAGCTCTCTAGTTGGGGTACACAGGCTTTAAGGTGCAAGGCTCAGCAATTGCAGTGCATGGGCCCAGCGGCGTGTGGAATCTTAGTTCCCTGACCAGGGATCGAACTCATGTCTCCTGCATTGGAAGGTGGACTGCTAACCTGTGGACCACCAGGAAAGTCCCCTAGAGAGTTTTTTAAACTCCTCTGTCCAGTCTGCACCTCCAGAGAATCTGACATTCTGGTGGTCCAGAGTGATTTTTTTTTTTTTTTCAAATTCCCAGGCCATTCTAGCATGCATCCAGGACTGGACACTGGGCTCTGTCTCCATGAGACTTGGTGGATCACTAAGCTACATTTTTCAAATAAAAATAAGACTTTTCAATGTTCGCAGCAACTTTATTCACAATAGCCAAAAGTAGAAACAATCCAAATGTCCATCAGTGGATGAAAGGATAAACAAATGTGGTGTGGATAGCCAGTGGAACATGATGCAACCTTAAAAATAAATGAAATCTTGATATATGCTACAACATAGATGACTTTTAAAAAAGAGACACAGATGCATGGAATGGACTTTTGGACTTTGAGGGAGAGGGAGAGGGAGGGAAGGTTTGGGAGAATGGCACTGAAACATGTGTGCTATCGTGTGGGAAATGAATCATCAGTCTATATTCGGTTTATTATTTTTATTTATTAAATTAAAAAATAAAATAAAATAAATTCGGTTTAAAAAAAATAAAATAAAATAAAATAAAAAAGACATTATATAAGTGAAAGTGTTATTCGCTCGTCATGTCCGACTCTTTGTGACCTCATGGACTGTAGCCCACTGGGCTCCTCTGTCCATGGGATTCTCCAGGCAAGAATACTGGAATGGGCTGCCTTTCCTTTCTCCAGGGGATCTTCCCTAAGTGAAAGAAGCCATGAAAGGACAAATATTGCATAACTGTATTTATGTGAGATTCCTGGAATATTCAAATTCATAGAGGCAGAAAGTAGATTCGAGGTTACTAAGGTCTGGGAGAGGGGAGGGAATGGGAGATTATTGTTTACTGGGTATAGAGTTTTTATTTGAGATGATGAAAAATTATGGAGATAGATAATGGTGATGGTTGCACAGTGTTGTAAATGTGCTTAGTGCCACTGTGTTGTACACTTTAAAATGCTAAAAATTATACAGTTTATATTATGTATATTTTACCAAAATTTAAAAATGAAAAAACAAAAAATAAGCTTTGCCATTTTCACATGGTAGAATCAATGTGTGTCATGTGAGACTGTGGATAAAAGCCTTTTGTAAGCTTAAGACGATGTGCACATTTAAGATGGTAGTAATATTCTTTAATTATTTGTTTTAATCATTTTGTTTTAATAAAAGGCTACAATATAAACAGCTGAGGAGGTTAATTAATAATGTCAAATCTAAATGAGTATAATTAATGTCACTCAGCAAAGGCCTTCACTAGACTCAAAACATATTTTCTCTTGGGGGTAATCATAGCCTGATTTTTCTAAACAGTTTCTCCTTTGGCTAGGAAGCAGGAACTATTAGAGAAGAAAGGAAGAAATGCAAAGTCCCACATTTTTCATTTGAGACTAGATATTCATAGCATAGTCTCACATGTGGTCTGTAGCATCCTCCTCCGGGCCTCTGGGAAGGAGGTCTGCGATGGCCTTGCCTACAACAGACACTGGACAAATTGTAACACACAACAATCATAAAAACCAGCATTTACTGACTTTTCACTAAATGCCAGGCTTCTGATGGAAGTATGGCTAGGGGCGGTTGGAAGGATGGATGGGCAAAGAAAAGTAGGGGACTTCTCCTCATGACCAGTCAAGAACAAACTCAGAATCTCAAAGAAATTTCTATCAGTTCTTTACGTTTAATTCAAGCCATGTAATTCAATCGAGAGAGTCTATGGCTTGGTTGGGATTTGGGCCTGATTCCTAGATGGTGAAGATGTCACTGGTCCCTCAGTGAATAGACAGAATTCCTCTATTTCCTCTCTCTCATCTCTGACCATCATTGTTTGGTTCTTTTAAACTCTTGTCTTCCCATCCTCACCTCTCATGCATCAGGATGCTGTGAAAGGAAGAGGGAAAAGTGGAGAATCCTCAGAACTAATTGCCTCTGAGCTTATGCAAAGGTCAGGCTGGAAAGAATAGTTCTTGTCCCTTTCTGTGCTAGAAGAGTTTATGACTCGTTCTCTGCCTTGAGGTATAAGCTAGGAAACATAGCATTTCCCCTCCTATTATTTATATGAAGACAGTCAGCCTCCCAGAAGTACGGGGTTGGTGGGCAAATGAGGAGAGAACTGTCCCTCCATATTTTATTTATTTTGATTCATTTAAATGATAGCTTACTGATATTTCCTAAGGAATTTAATGCAGCTTGCAAATTGGATATATCACAATGAGATAAAAATAACTTAATTCAGAGAGAAAACAGGATGTATGCAATGCAGGATAGAAAATACCAAAACCTGACACCATATGGGATAAAGAAAGGGATGTGGGTGGCCAGGAGGGATTGACGAGCCAAGGAGGATCCACAAGAGTAACAGTGAGCTTGACCTGTTCTTCCCTGGGAGGTACCTGCCATTCTGGGTTTCCAACTGTATCCACAGATACGTGCTTTAACCATCAGATGAGCAGGGAAAATATCCACTAGTATCCTCCTGTAGAAACTGGGAGGGCGTGACTAGAACATGTGCCTGCAAGGAGGATCATCCGTCTTCTACTCTCTCTGGCTTGGGAGAATCTATAGCAGGCCAGATTCTCCTCAGACCAATTTCAGTTTGGGTCTGATACATAGCCTAATTGGTAGTAGAGCTTCTCACAAATCCACCATCTGGCACAGCTACTCATTTTGGCTGAAAGGTTTCCTAAAGCACTCGGAACCAAGTTCCACCTGGATTTTAAGTTTATCTCACTAACACCTCATCTCCCATCCATGTTTGGGCAACAGAACTTCCTGGAAAACTCTCCAAGGCCAACCAGCTACAAACTGAACCCAGTAGACAAAGTTAGGATTTCAGCATCACATAGAGTGATTTTTAACTCCTCTTTTCCCATCTGCCAACTGTCTCAGGAATGTTTGCCTAGAAAGTGACAGTGGGAGGGGTCACTCTTTCTATGAATCCTAACATGAATCCTAACTGGCTATTCTTCAATATTGATGGAGTTTTGGGGCTACCTCGTATTCTCCAGGATGATATTGGCTCATTCATTATTGAAGTTCAGGTTCATGAAGTTGGAGAATGAGTTTCCTATCTATGACTAAAAGTTCACATTTTTCATGACCAGTATTTGCAAAAATCAAAACCCACAATGCCAGCTTCCCCAGATTCCATCTATTCTCAACAGGCTTCATTCATGAACCATGGGAACAGGGATGGTTCAGAGAGAATTCACTACTTTATCTTCAGGACTTAGGGGAATGACTGGCAAATACATAGTAAAGATGTATGGAATAACAGAATCCAACTTAGTTCCAATTTCTGAACATCTCTACCAAAAGATTATAATGTGCAAAAAAAAAAAAAAGACAGGAACCTCTGAGGAATCATAGAAAGTACTTTCCTAAGAAATAGGTACTGCAATAAACAGGAGAAGTATTTAAGAATTATCTAATTTGTATTCTCAACACCATATCAAGAGCAAGTGATAATTTAAAAAGAATCAAAGATCAGGAACTGCTATTAAATGCTATTAAATCAGAGATCAGGAAATGTTATTAAATAATTTCTGAACTGAAAGCAACAAGTAGCAATTTTTGAATACTTCTAAAGTTTTAAGTCAATGAAATACAAAATAAGGCCAAGAAATTTTCCCAGAATAAAGAGATGCACATTTTAAAAAGAAGGATTTTTTTTTTTAATTATTCAACAGATTAAGTTCAGTCGCTCAGTCGTGTCTGACTCTTTGCAACTCCATGAACCATAGCACGTCAGGCCTCCCTGTCCATCACCAACTCCCAGAGTTCACCCAAACTCATGTGCATTGAGTCAGTAATGCCATCCAGCCATCTCATCCTCTGTCGTCCCNGATGACAGAGGATGAGATGGCTAGATGGCATCACCGAGTCGATGGACATGATTTTGCGTGAACTCCGTGAGTTGGTGATGGACAGGGAGGCCTGGCGTGCTGCAATTCATGGGGTCGCAAAGAGTCGGACACGACTGAGCGACTGAACTGAACTGAACTGAACTGATGGAACTGGGCAGACAAATTCAGGGAGGACCTCCTGGAGAAAGTGACCCTGAGCAAAAACTGAAAGAAAGATGGGATTTTGCTCATGGTAGTAGTCTGGCACTCACTTACTCAGTTCGTTAATCCATTCCTTCATTCAGGGACATTTGTTCAGTGTCATATCAGCTGCTTATAAGACAAAGATGAATACACAGTGCTCTCAGGGAAGGAAGAGATATTGATCCCGAGGTTAGGACAGTGTGGGGATTCTGAAGATGCTGTGGACCAGTCACGCTTCTGGGTGCCTTGTGCACAGACGAGACCAGGGTCACATCTTAGCTTGGCTCAGTGGTGCCCCAACTGCACCTTTATCCCACCAACCATCCACACCATCCACTCTCACTGTGAAATCAGTGTACCCATCATCAGCATCTCCCCGAACCCCTAACCCCACATCGCAGAGACCCAGCCCTCTGCCCCCCTCATCCTAAACACAGCCCATTCCTGCAGCCTCCGCCACACAGCAGCATAATCACATGCTCTTTCCAGGAAGCGATACCCTAATGGTGGGTCTTCAGATGGAGGCCTGGGGGGATTTTGAACAGTGGTACCCCCAGGCCATCATATTATCAGCCCCGAGGTGGTTTTAACTAGCTGAGGAGGGACAGTTCAGCAGCCTGATGGGTACATTGAGAACTTGGTTGACAATTCTTTGATCTTTTAAGAAATTATCTGAAATCCTTCTTTCCAAAGAGTCAGCAGTATCTGTGCTCTTCCCTCTCAGCTCACTTCCCTCCAGAGTTCAAGACTTGCACCTCCTGCAAACCTCACCTGTTCCTTTTTCTCTCTTGACTTTGGCTTCTCAGGCATTCAGAGCCAAATGCATAGTAGCCCCAAAGCATCTGGACACTAGTAGTGGACATGTTGCATAGTAAGTCCTCACTTGAATGGATTTTGCTGCCTATTTCTCTTCCCTGAGGATTTCTGGTTGAAATCCTCAACATTTGTGAAAGATGGTGGCTGCATATCTCCAGGCCAACTCAAATACTTGCATGGATGAGCCAGTGCTCTTTAAGTACAAAGTAATCATAATTCCAGAATGTTCTCTGTATATCCCCAGCCCCTCTAACGCTGCACCTGTTTTATTCATATTGAGTTTAATCATTTTGAAGTTTAGTTTAAACCACTAGATTTATTATTAGCATTTCAAAAATAATACATTTTCCACCTGCTAATGTGGGGTGAAGAGAAATAAGTGAATTTCTCAATCCAGGGTTGATGTTGTGCCATAAAAACAAATGAGGAGACATTCCCTATGGGAACTCTATACCATGACCTTCTTCTGGTCTGAATCTCAGGTCTGTAGCCTTGGGGTGATCCTGATTTAATGTACCAGGTAGGGCAGCCCTGTAGCACTCCTTCCTGCAGGGAACACCCCAGGGAGAGTTGGGGACCACAGCCTAGAAGCTACCAAGGACACACACACACAAATCTCCCAGTGGAGTGACTAACAGACCAGCTTTGGGACTGAAAAGTAAAGTGAAAGAAAGTAAAGTCACTCAGTTATGTCTGACTCTGTGACCCCATGGACTGTAGCCAGCCAGGCTCCTCCATCCGCGGGACTTCCCCATCTAGAGTACTGGGGTGGGGTGCCATTTCAGGCCCCTGATTCATCCCTCTGTTGGCTGCCCCATCCAATAAAGCAAGTGTTTTCGGGGGTCAGGCTCCTTGCCGAGCAGTGGCAAAAACAGGCAAAAGGACAGAAAATCCGTGCCCCCCTGGACCTACCCTTGGTGTGGGGGTGAGACCACAGTTATCAAGGGAGCTATGAAGTAAACAGGTCATTCCAAACTGTGTTCATGTAACAAAGTGGCGGGGAAGTGGTCACATTAAGAAAGGCCTCTCCAAGGAGGTGACGCCACCTTAAGAAGAGCATTAGAAGCAAGTCAAGGAAAACAACAGCATAGTTCCAGAGAAGGAAAATGTGGCTTTGGAACATGCAGGAATGTAGAGGTCATGGGGCTCCCTGCCTCCACCCAGGTTTCTGGGTGGACAGGCAGACCTCCCGATGCCTAGAAAACTGTCCAGAATCCCCACTGATGTGCCAGTGGGGACAGGACAATGTTACTCTCTCCATAAGAGAGGAGAAGAGGACAAAACATTGATCCTAACAGTGGGAGAATCAAAACAAAGAAGAGAGAGGGAGGGAGGTTTTAAAAAGCTGAGGATTCTTTTTTGCTAGAATAAACCAATGGCTCTCTTGCAAGTGATCACTGCTGGTTGTGAAACCCAAGGGGCTGTCTGTCAGCCCCTGTGATTCCAAGGGTCTAGAGACCCCAGACCTCCCTGCCAGGACCAGGCCTGGTGACTCTGTGTCATTAACGGTGGCGTTCAGAGGACCACAATGCTGTGCTGAGCATCACCGATGATCTTTTGATTAGCTGACAAACTAAAGCTCTCTTCTCTGCACCTGTCTTCAGATCACGCTGCTCTGAGCCCACCTTGAAGAGCGATGAATTCCCCCTCGAAAAGCGACAAGAGTTTCTTGCCCCACCAGTGAGCCAGCGACACTCTCAGACCCTTTAGAAAATAGTCACCCGTGCCAGCAATCTCAGGGCCTGCTGGCAACATCTAAACACCAGGGTCTCACAGTGAGAAGCAGGGAAGGCACAAAACTCTACCTCGCCACCTTTTTAATGAGTAAGATCCTCTGGCTGTTGCCAGGGCCCTCAGAGACCAGCTATTAATGAGCGCTTAGAATAGATTGTGCCTGTTTTATACATGTACGGTGGCCTGGGAGAGACACTTCAATTTCCATTTTACATCTGCTGCCACGTTCAAGTGTCTCCTTAAGGGCAGGAAAGCACTTGGCAAATTTTGTCTTTAAAGAGACATGTTCAAAGAGAGTGCAGCCACATTCTATATGTGAGCACTTTTTCAATTTTCAAAGTATATATTTAGATTATGTATATGAAGATGTGAGCGGCGCCGGCAGGCAGCCAGGCTTCAGCTGCACACACAGCCCTTCCTGCCTCTTGGGGCTGCAGGGAGAGGGGCTTCTGGTTTTGTCCTCAGAGTTGTTGGCTTCACTCAGTGAGCTGGGGATGAGTGCAGGGAACGGGGACCACCTATATTTTGTTCCTATTTACGGACCCTGGTCCCAGGCAGCAGGTGAAGTGGATTATGATGACTTGATGAGCTGAGATGCGAGAACATGGGCTGGACCAGAGCATGCGCCAAGTGGGGCCAGAAAGGAGGCGTGGCTGGCAGAGCCCACACAGGGGCAGGTGATGGAACTGGATTCCTATGGCAAGTTTTCAAGGGGTCTTTCTGAAAGAGGAGGGCTTGAGGAGCAAGAAGAAGGAGCTGGAGGTAAGAAGGGACTTCAGAAGACAGCAGAGGCTTGGAGGTCTCAGTGACAGCCCTGTTGTCATCGTCGGCAATGGGGAAGGAGCCTGCAGGATGGGGATGTTCAAGGTGGTCTTGCGGTGTGAGGGAAAGCACAGCTCTTGCGCTGACCAGCTGTTCTGGTCAGCTCTGCACACAGGAGAGCTTATTTGCTAAGTCATGTCTGACTTTTGGCAACCCCATGGACTGCCAGTCTCCTCTCTCCATGGGATTATCCCAGCAAGAATACCGGGGTGGGTTGCCGCTCCCTCCCCCAGGGAATCTTTCCAACCCGGGGATCAAACCCGCATCTCCTGCATTGGCAGGTGGATTCCTTACTACTTGCTCACCTAGGAAGCCCCTGGTCAGTTCAGGCTGCTACAACAAAAGTGCCACAGACTGAGGGCTTAAACAGCAGATGCTTAGTTTTCACAGTCTTGGAGCCTGGAAGTCCAACATCAGGATGCTGGCCTGGTCCGCGTGCAGTGACAGCTCTTTTCCTGGCTTGCAGACAGCCACCTTCCCACTATGTCCTCACTTGGCAGAGAAGGAGAGAGCTCTACAATCTTCATCCCCTTTTAAGGGCACCAATCCCATTACGGGGCTCCATCCTCATGACCTCATCCAAACCTAATTACTTCCCAAAGGTCCACCTCCTAATATTAATACCATCACATCATGGGTTAGGGTTACAACATATGAACTGCAGTGGTGGGGGGCTGGTGAGTAGGAGGGGAGAGGCTCATATTCAGTCCAAAGCACCAGCTGTGTGATCTTGGTCAAGTTGCTTAGCCTCTCTGAGCCTCTACTTTTCATTGGTAAAATGAGATCATAATCCCTCTCCCATATTCTCATGTTGTGAGAATAACATGACATGCCACATGTACAGTGCCTGGGACATGGGTGGAGCTGACTCAGTGGCGTCTGTGTTTGTTTCTACAGCCCATTAATCATGTGACTTCTCCAGAAGAAGAAATGCATCCTCCAATCAACCTCAGAAGACCCACAGAAATAAATGCGTCATGAACAGCAGAAATCCACAGCCATAAAATGTGTTCGTATTTTGAAAAGGGACAGTGAAGGATGAAAGTTGCTGACAGTGTGAATTACTGTTGATTTCATCATTGTTGCCATCCCCGAAACAAACAGCCCCAGAAAGCATACTGGTTCCAACCCTAGGTCTGAGGCATCCCAGGGCGTTTCCAATTATCTCCACGTGTGTTAAACAAAACTCGGACCAGAGCTAACTGGAGTTTTCTCTAATTCAAAACGTCACTGTTCTCAGTCATCAGCACTTCGCAAGCAGGAGAGGTGCCACAGGACCGTGCCGTGTTTCTTCGTTTACTCTTTGCTCACAAGCTCCATATTCTTGAGGTAGCGATATGTCCAGTTCAAGATTCTGCTTCTGGCTAACTATGGTCATGTGGCTAAGGTGTGGTCACTGAAACAAGAGAAACTCACAGAGGATTTCAGGGAAGGTTCTTTGGAAGGAAGAAGAGATGACAGGAGAAAGACCCCTTTGTTTTACCCTGTTCCTTCCTTCCTGCTGCCTGGAATGTGGACGCAATGACTGGAGCAGCAGCACACATCTTGACACACGGAGGATGGAAGCCAAGTGTTGGGAATGGCAGAGCAAGAAGAGGGACACAGACTGGGCCCCACAGGATCGTGAGGTCACCACACCAGCCTACTCAGGACTCCTTATACATTACATGGAAAACCTTTACGCATTTAAGCCACTGTTTTTGGCATTTTCTGTTGGGTGCAATATATATCTAGTAACTAACATATATATTGAGTTACTAGAGACTGCTCTGTGTCCCTGGCTACTAACCCATGCTTGGCAGGAAATACAAGTGGGGTGGTATGTATGGGGGCAGAACGTCCCCGTGCCAGGGGAGCATCCAACAGCATCTTCTCACTAGCGCCCACTGATCTTGGCTAGTTCTAGCCCTGGGCAGCGATCCACCCCTCCCTGTTTTACGTTCTAGGGACCTCCAACCTAAGCCAAAATCCAATGCGGGTCAGGGTGCTGCTGAAGGAAAAGAATATAAGTCTACATGAGNCCGTGCCAGGGGAGCATCCAACAGCATCTTCTCACTAGCGCCCACTGATCTTGGCTAGTTCTAGCCCTGGGCAGCGATCCACCCCTCCCTGTTTTACGTTCTAGGGACCTCCAACCTAAGCCAAAATCCAATGTGGGTCAGGGTGCTGCTGAAGGAAAAGAATATAAGTCTACATGAGCTTTGGTTCAGGTCTTACCTTTAAATCTTGACAGCTGTGTCATTTTGGGCAAAACCACTTAACCCTTGAGCTTCAGCTTCCTTCTCTGAAAAATGGGAGTCCCAATAATGCCCACCACAAAGGGCTCCATGGATAATGTAAATCAAGTCCCTGAAATTCAGCCCTTAGGAATGACAGTTGTGATTATCACAGATTAGTTATGCATTGATGTTATTATTTTCAGAGAGAGGTCTTGGGGCCATGGCACATTCTCCCCAGGTGACACTAGTCGAAAAGAATCCGCCTGCCAATGCTGGAAACACAGGAGTCACAGGTTTGATCCCTGGGTCAGGAAGATCCCCTGGAGAAGGAAATGGCAACCCACTCCAGTCTTCTTGCCTGGGACATCCTGTGGAAAGAGGAGTCTGGTGGGCTACAGCCCATGAGGTCGCAAAGAGGCAGATACAACTAATCACGCACACATATGTACACACTTGTTCTCTTTCTCAGGCAAAGTGGAATCAGCTCTAATGCCATAAAGGTCAATCCTAACTGTCTGAGGACTGGCAGGAGGAGACCCAGCCCCTGTCACTGGCTTTGCCACTGTCTAGCTGTGTGACCTCAGGCTAGTCACCAACTCTTTCTGAGCGGCAATTTCCCAAGAATGCCAGACTCCATCTCCAAGACCCCTCCCAGCATCACAGTGCAATAACCCCAGGAATACAAGGCAGTCTGAGAACCGGGATCAGAACAGAGAGTCCACTTGCTGTACTTCTATCTGTGCGGATTTTACCGCCAGCCTCCCCAGCCTCTCTCCACCAGTCATTTACAGTGTTCTTACTTATTGAATTCCTATCATATCAAGGCCCTGATTCTGGAAGAAGTGTTATTTCTGCAGACACTAAGGCTAGATCTCAGAACTCAGACAAGGAGAGACTTGGGCGTATCATTTGTCTCACTTTATGTAAACTTGATGTAAAAACTCAGATGTGCAAATAAATTGGAAGGTCGTTGGTTTGTAAAAGAATCATCGAGAAGCATAAACCATCTTGCTCATCTCTCTCACTCACATGAATCGCCCACACAGTTGAGGGTAATGACATTATGCTTAGTCCTGAGCTATCGAGCTTGAGATTCTAACCACGTTCAAACACCTATTATTAATTTGATGCTCTCCATAAAACTCCCAACAAGTAAGCACTCTCATCCTCATATTGCCAACAGGACAGAAGGACAGAGAAGTTATTATACATACTTAGCTTAAGTCAAGCTCAGGCAGACAACAAACAGTTGAACCAGGATGATAATCCAGATCTAATCTAGGCTGTCACCATAGCACCACATTCTTAAGGCCTGAAAGAGAAACAGCACAAAATGGGACGATGCCAGAAGAGAACTGGCTGGCTGTGTGATCTGGGGACAGTGGAGGAATCTCTCTGCCTGTTTTCTCCTGTAGCAGAAATGTGCCTTGGATAGATCAGAGCCCCATTCTACAGAGCGGCACCTGTTGGTACATCTCCAAGCTGCCAGGATGTCCCCACCCACTGCATACTCAATATGTACCAGGGTTGCCAAGGGGAGAGCAGCTAGCCATGGAAACAATGCTTACTTGGAAACCTCCCACTGGACAGAAGACTGGGCACCTTGACTTCACTTTCCTGCCCATCTCCAGCTGCCTCCAGAACACCATGGGCGTCTCCACTGGGTCTCCAAACCCAGACAGGTCTGCCTACAAACCTAGACATGTAACGCTTGGGCTCTGTGGAGTAGCTGGGCTATCTGTTGTTTAGTCACTAAATCGTATCAGACTCTTTGCGACCCCATGGACTGTAGCTCGCCAGACTCCTCTGTTCAAGAGATTTCCCAGGCAAGAATACTAGAGTGAGTTGCCATTTTCTTTCCTGAGGGATCTTCCCGACCCAGGGATCAAACCTGCGTCTCCCGCATAGGCAGGCAGATTCTTTACCGCCGAGCCACTCAGGAAGTTGGACTATTTGAGTCTCTCTAAATGTCTACCCCAACTCCTGCTCTATGTACAAATTCTCTCTCCACCCAGCAGTTTCTTTAGGGAGTGGGGGCCCCTTGATTGCGCTGTCGACCTACATCAGCCAGACAGTGCCAAATGATGTCACCATTCCATGTCATCCTATGAGACTTTCACAACATACTGTGTTGCTATAAAAAAATTTAACAAGCCAACAATTGACACTCGAACTCTTTTGTATCCGCCGATGAATCTGATGCCCACGTGTTGCCAAAAGCATTTATTGTCTCATAATTTGATTTACTTTTCTCCATGCTGCTCTCGATGCCTGCAAGTAGGGGCAAAATGGCTGATGTCTCCAGATGCCACGGAGGCTAATAAAGCTTGCTGTGCTCCCAGCATGCTCTCTGCTGTCAGAAACCGGCAATTAACTTAATAGGGTTCTTGAAATGGAGTCGATCCGGGAAATGCGGCATGTGTTGACACTCTCCCGCTGATCCAGGCAGCCTCCCACCATTGACTTGCCGGGTCTGTTTGCTATTTGAATTATTTAGGAGCTTGTTATGTGAATTAAAAAGCAGCACTTTGCAGCATTAAGTCTAATATTTTATGATCTTCAATTGATTAGGTGGGCTTTCAGGATTACATGGAAAGGTTAAGATAAAACACGCCTCAGACAGGCGGCTCTCGCCAGCCTGCTTTGCTTTTCAAAAACCTAGATGAAAACCCAAAAGGAGCCTGCCTCCTTTCTCACTTCCAAGCACGTCTTCTGGAACCTGTTTCCAGACCATCAAAGGGCTTTGCTACCCTGAGGATACCAGGCACCCTGGGTTCTCAGGACAGAAAGGAGGCTGGTCCCTCCATTCTCTAGTTTTTCTTTTGTCTCTTTCTTGGAACAAAGATATCAGTGATGACACGATCCCAGAAGGACGGCCTCCCAAGCCTGGGCCTGCAAAAGGAAAACCTGCTGTTGGTTCCCAGCCACTCGCTTGGACTTGGATGGGCACCACTCTCACACCTGCCTTTGGCCAAGGGTGTGTATAGCCCACGCCCCATGCGGCACCAAGCTTACAGCGTGCCAAGCTCCAGAGGACTTCCCCTGCCATGCGTGCCCATTTCACACCTTCCTGTCCAACCAGCTGCCACCGCCCTCTCTCCTGGCTGAGGACAACAGTGTTCTACAGGGATTTTCCCATCAGTCCCCGCAGCCTTATCTTTCTAAAACCCAGCTCTGGCTATGACAGTCCCCTGCTCAAAACCCCTCAATGGCTCCTCATAGCCAATCTGGCCTCAGGCTCTCTTTCTAGCCTCATCTGCTACTGCTGCTCCCACATGAACCAGCCAAGCCGAGCCATTTATTATTCTCAGAAAAAAAAAAAAAAAAAAAACCCTCCATTTTCTCAGCTCTGAAGCTTTGCTTATAACATTCACTTGGTACATAAGCTTCCTTTCTTTATCTAGTGAAAGTCCACTAGTCCCTGATGATGCAAGGAGTAAATAAGTACATAATCCAGAGCCTCCTATGTGCCAAACACTTTATATATTATTATCTAATCCTCCAAGGTAGGAGAAAAAGTGAAAGTGAAAGTTTCTCGGTCGTGTCCAACTCTTTGTGACCCCATGGACTTAGTTCATGGAAATCTCCAGGCCAGAATACTGGAGTGGGTAGCCTATCCCTTCTCCAGGGGATCTTCCCAACCCAGGAATCAAACCAGGGTCTCCTGCATCGCAGGCAGATTCTTTACCAGCTGAGCTATGTACCTTTACTATCTCTATTTTATACATGGCAAAATGGAGGTTCAAAAAAATTAAGTAATCTCTCCAAAGTCACCAGAGAAGGCAATGGCAACCCACTCCAGTACTCTTACCTGGAAAATCCCATGGATGGAGGAGCCTGGTAGGCTGCAGTCCATGGGGTCGCAAAGAGTCAGACATGACTGAGCAACTTCACTTTCACTTTTCACGTTCATGCACTGGAGAAGGAAATGGCAACCCACTCCAGTGTTCTTGCCTGGAGAATCCCAGGGACAGTGGAGCCTGGTGGGCTGCCGTCTATGGGATTGCACAGAGTTGGACACGACTGAAGTGACTTAGCAGCAGCAGCAGCCAAAGTCACTGAGCTAGCTGGGATTCAAATACAGGCAGAGCGGGCTCATCTAATCCATGGGAAAGCCATCCCTGCCCCTCTCTGGGTGCTCTCTTTCTCCTCTGAGGTTTGTGGCATCTGTCCTTGCCAAAGCACTGACTTATCCAGGTTGCAGGTAGAGATACACAGCTCTCTTCTCGACCCAGGGCACCAATGCCATGGGATAGTCTGGGCCTCCCCTGTATCATATCAGGGCATGGGGTCAGACTTTGTACATAACAGGTGTTGACTCAGTGGGCTGTCCACCTGACCACAGGCTGGCTCCCCAGCCAAAGCCATGACCCCTGGAAGTGTATTTACCCGGTCCCCACTGCACTTTCCAAGCGGCAGCGAAGGCAGTGCAAAGTACCGCATGAGTGAAAGTACAAGTTTGAAAACAAGAGTGACTTTAGTTTGAATCTGGGCACTACCTTTTTTAGCCATGAAACCTCGGGGAAAAGAGATCATTTGCCTCACTGAGCCTTGGTTTTCCCACCTGTGAAATGGAAATAATAGTAATTCCTACTCCATAAAGAAATTATCAAAATTTAATGAAATGATTCATCAAAAGCACTCATGTTACACAGTTCCTAACTCAGGAAAAGTTAACTGTTATTACCTTTGAATTGATCCCTGTTAGAGTCTCCAGTCCACCTCCAGCAGCTCTGGGCCACTGGGCTGGCATCTACACATGGACTATTTAAGACTCACTTCACAGGATGATGGAGAGGATCTAAAGAAATAACAGGAAGCCTGGTACAGAACAGATATTCAATATATTAAGATCCTTATTATTTTTAATTCTTATAAACTTCATCCAAGCTGAGGATTTTTTTTTTTCCAGAACACCATAAAGATAGTACTTGACCCCTAAAATCAACAATCCTGTGCAAAACAAATGATATCGGCCACACCCCAACCCTGCAGCTGGCTCTAAGGAGAGGGGATGGATACATCTCAGCCACAGTCTTCAGGCTCCCCTCGATTTAACAAGGGGAGGCAGCACAGAAGGATCCCATCTTACCCAAGCCAGAAGGAGGGCAGGGATTTATCAGGGGGACCTGGGCCAAGTCTCAGGGGCTCAGCTGAGACCAGCCCTTGCCAGAGCCTGTAATATGTGACCCATCAAATCTGGTGGATGTACTAGGAGGACAAAAGCAAGCACTTTGGCCACTATAGCCAGAAGGAGAGTGTATGACTAGCAAAACCCTCTTAGGAGACCTCTGTCCTGAGAAAGGAGGCTGACACTAAAATCTCTTAGTAAAGAGTTTTCTTCAAAACCTCTGTGCTACAGGGCAGCTCTGAAGCCAGAAAGTTGTTCTTAGGAATTATCTCACCATCAGTACTAATAACAATTGCTGGGTCTGGTTCTTTAAGGCGTAAGGTTCTAAACTTGGGTCATATAGATGAGCATAAGAGGGATGAGGGCCAGGAAGACTCTAAAATACATGGGAAATCTTATAATATGAATGTATGCAGGTGTATACACTAGGTAGAGTCTCTGTAAAATTCTTTATTTGTCAAGATAGACTAGCTGCTAGCTGAAGTAACAAACAACCCCTAAATGTCAGTGGTTTAATACACACGTCCCAGTCCAAGCAGCCTGGTAAGCAGCAGGCGGTGAAGGACAGATTTCTGCTGGGAGGAGCTCCACTATCTTCACCAAGGTCACCCTGAGCCACATTCTGTTGGTGGATGGAGGAGAAAAGGAGCATGAAAGATCTTACAAGACATTTTAGGGCCTGGGCCTAGAGGTGGAATAGATTACTCCTGCCCAAATTTCACAGGCTAGAACTCAGTCACATGAGGCCTCTAACCACAAAGGAGGTTGGGAAATGTAGTCTTCCTGTGTCCCCAGGAGGGAAGGAAACCTGGTTTGGAGAACATATCTCATAGCCTTGAAAAAGAACTTGTACAGAAGGGGGAAAATGGGGCAGGGTATGAGGAAGAATGATAAGTACCGTTTGCTTTATGTACATCATTCATTTAATTCTCACCACTAACAACAGATATTTTATTTTATATACCTTGAACAGAGAAGAAAACCGGAACTCAGGAAATGAAGTCACTTGCAAAGGATCACACAATAGTGAATGGTGAGGCCCAAAATACACATCAGGACTGTCTCTTGCCAACATGGAGCTTTAAAGGCATCCCATTTTACGACTTTTGCATATTATGTATTTTGAGTTGGAAGGCAGATGTGAATGGAGAAGGTAATCTTGAGCTTGTATTTTGGGGTCAGCTAACATTTATTGACTGCTTACTCTGTACCAGGTACCATTTAAAATGCTTTTCCGGGAACAAATAATCAACTTCTTCCAGTAATTCTCTGAGCTACATTCAGCTATTATTCCAGCTTTATGAATGAGGAAATGGAAACAAAAGGAGTCATGTAGTTTGCCCAAGACCCCATGGCTAGTAACTGGGGAAACCCAGACTCCATCCCCTGAGCCAAGCCAGTTCCATAGGAAAACCCTCCTTCTAGTGCCTGTACTGACGCAGGTGCCGCTGCCCTTGGCTGCCCCACGAGCTCAAGGCAAACAGAGAACACATCTCCCTCATCCTCATGCTCCCATTTTGAGACCCAAGCCTGTCCCCCACCCTAAGAAGTCACCGTTTAAGGGTGGGCACGTGCCCAGGGGCAGGCTGACACACGAGTACAGTCATCAGCCACTTGCAAATTGGAAGCCCCATGGCAGAGCCCATGTAAGGCAGGCGCTGCAAGCCCAAGAGCAGCTACCACCCCCTTCACAACCCCATTCAGTCCACCCGATAAAAAGAAATTTTTACCATCTCTGACCACTATGTCATTTAAGCCAAAATAAATTCAGCTGCTAGGACCAGAAGCAGGCCTGGAGTGAATGTGATGGGGCACCAAGGCAGCCTGGTCTGTACTGATACCTGCCCTTCTCCTCCCCAGTCCTGCTGGATGCCACTTCAAATAGGGTGAGCTCCTGGGGATGGAGAGACATCTCTTTATCTTGGGCAGAGATGTTGACACAAAGTCAAGGGGTTGACTTCAAGCTTTTACAAGAAAGCAGCAAGCTGGTGGGTGAGTGGGTGGAGAGCAGGATCATCCCTCTGACACTCAGTAGAGATCTGTGGGTGGTGGACCCCCAGGACTGAGGATGGGTGAAGACGTAAAAGTAACCAAGGTCGAGAGAGGGGGGACTTCGGACAAAAGTGCAGCTAAACGCGGAAGTCCAGAACCAGAAGCAAAGAGGGCCAGCCCCCTTGTACCAGGTCTGTGCCAGGACCCTCCGGAGCAGAGAGGCCAGGACTGTAGTCAGCAGGACCTGGTTCAGAGCCCAGCTCCTCCATTCATTAGCCCTCAGTTTCTCAGCCTGTAAAATGCACACAGTGTCATCTCACCTCACAGGACTGCAGGAGGGCCCAGGGATGGGGCACAGAAAGCACTGGGCACCTGGACTGGCATGAAGCTCTCTCAGGGTCTCGGAGTACAGTCCTCTTAGAAATGAACAAACAAAAAAGTAGCAGACAAGTCTAACCATCAAACCAGATACCTCATTTACAGCTGTCCATTTTACAATTAAAATAATCACCTGTTCCCTTTTCATGGCCCTACATCCTGATCTGTAAAGTAGTCAGTCGCCTGGGCCCCTCCCAGGGTACCCAGCACAGGCTAGGCTTGCAAAACCAAGTGTTTCTGAGGTCAGAGTTCATACTTCACAGGGTTCTTCCTTATCCGTTCTTTTCATTACTCCTGGAAGCAGCTCTGAGAGGTGGAGAGAGCTGACCTGATGACCTCTGGTCATGGAGACTCCCCTGGGGTTTCCATCAATGAGGAGCAGCTCTGGGCTGCAAGTTCAGGGTGTCTCTGGTGACACCAAAGGGGATCAGCACCTTCTTAACCATCTCAGGACAAGCACAGAACACTGGGACTGCTGGACAGAGGTCTGACCCAGGGCAGGGCTACGAGTATGGGTCCTGGAGAGAGGCCCTTTTTGGGTTCCAATCCCAGCTCTGCCACCTACTTGCCCCGAGACCTTGGGATGAGTGGCTGGAGTTCCCAGTGTCTTACCTATTAAATGGGGATGACATCACTTCCTATTTCCTAGGGTGCTGTGGGTGCTGCAAGATTTAAAGAGCTAATAATGTGTGTAGAGCAATTAGAACAGGGCCTGGTGTATAGTAAGAACCATTACGACTCACCTCTGATTCCCTGTATGGGAAACCATACCCACCCACCTACCTTCTGTTTGCTTCTGATGCCCTGTGCCCCTGGATGATCAAAGCTGCATCTTATCCGTCTTGGAGACTAAGACAGAGGGCAATGCAATGTGCTGGTTAGAAGTGCAGGCTCTGGTTCCAAGTTCAGACCCATCACTTCCTGTCTGGGTCACCTTGGCAAGTTCTAAGTCTGCTCTGAGCCTGTTCCCGCCTGAATAAAAGAGGATAATAATGGAATCTATTTCAGTGAGATTTGAGGATTTCATTTAGTGATGTAACACACACGAGGCGCCTAGAACAGTTTCTGGCACGTGAGACGTGCTAAACAAATGTTAGCTATTATCGTACCTGTGTCCTCAGCAGCCATTACTGTGTCCAATCCAGTGGTGCTAAGAAACTAGTTTTGCACTCATGAATGAGTTGAGTATTTATACTTCCTGTTCTCCAGATAGCCAGAGCTCTTCTCCAAATTCTCTCCCAAAGATAGGACTCTAGGCCAGGAGTCGGCCAAGGATGGTCGTCGTGTCCGAGACACTCATTGTTTATAGTGAATTCACTGAGTAAATACATAGTGTGAGATGGGGAGCCTGGCCAGACTTCCAGAAATACTCTGGCCCTGGCTCCAGCCAGGACAAGGAAACGCAGTGACACCGTGATCTGAGCCAGTTGACTCATCTCCCCAGCATGAGCAGAGCTGCTGAGGCAGCCCCACCCAGCCTCTGCGGGCCTCTCTGGCTCCTTCAGACGGTCTGGCAAGCCCAGCAGGAGCCAGTCTAAGGCAACCGACTCCTGGGAGGAGAAAAAGCAGGTGTGAATCTGTGATGAATACCAAAGAGGGCAGCCAAAGGAGCAGAAAAGCTCTGGCGGGGGAGCTTGGGGACAAAAGGCCAGGACCACACGATGGGGCGGGAGGGGTGGTCATCAAGGTGACACTAAAGGGCAGATAGCATGAAGGTGGATATTGCTCTGCTGCGGGGTGGAGGTCTACACGATTCCTGGGCCCAGGTTAGGGAGGAAATTCGACCGTCCCTCTACCACCTCACAGGATCACGGTCAAAACTCGTCAAGGTAGAAAGATGGTGACATGGAGAAAAATCTCCAGCTGTCTAGCACCCTTCCTGAGAACCTCGAAATCTTTAGAAACTTACTTTTTTAAAAATTTTTAAAATATTATTTCCAGGCCAATGATTTCACTTATAATCTTGAATGACAGGAATGGGTACTCAGCGATGACACTGTTCGACCACTTTGACCACTTTGACCACAGGTGAGAAGAACGTGTCCATTCTCCAGGAATTTACTGTGCCCCTGCTGAAAGGCAGGCACTGATCAAGGCTCTGGGACCTGCAGAGAACAAGACAAACTCAGTCCCCATTCTCATGGAACTTGCATTTGGGGGAGGAAAGAGACAATAACAGCTAAGCAAATAGAGAAAAACATTCAGATAAGGGTAGTGTCTAGGAAGGAAATAAAGAACTTTGTGACAGTGATTAGTCAGGAAGGTCTCTCAGAGCTGAGGCCTGAATCAGAAGCTATGAACAGAGCAGGGCAACAGCTCTGGTAGCAAGTGCAAAGACCCTGAGGCAGGGACTTGGTTATGGAGACCCAGGAAGGGAAGGTGGTCAAGTAAGCTGAGGTCAAGTAAGCCCTGCTGGCAGTTCCAGGCACTTCACTTTGTTTCAGGCACCATTCTAAGCACTTTACCAGTAGCTTATTAAATGCTCATAATGGGACCTAGAGCTTCCCTGGTGGCTCAGGGGTTAAGAATCCTCAGGCAGTGCAGGAGCCAGAGGAGATGTGGGTTTGACCCCTGGGTTGGGAGAGGTCCCCTGGAAGAGGAAATGGCAACCCACTCCAGTATTCTGGAAATACCCCATGGAGTGAGGAGCCTGGCGGGCTACAGTCCACCAGGTGGTTAAGACTCAGATTCGACTGAAGAGACTTAGCAAGGACCCTAGAAGGAAGGATTTCACGTTAACCCACACTGCTGTGGAAACTGAGGCTAGAGCGGTCAAGTCACCCTCCAAAGTTACGCCTGAAAAACAGGGCAGGCGGGATTCCCTCCCTGGCATTGGGAATCCAGGCAAAAGCTAGAGGACAGAGAACCTCTGGGCCTCAGAAAAAAAGTTGCGATTTCGTTCAAGTACAACGGGAAGTGATCAGATCACACTGAACGTTCGTGGTCTGTGCAGTGATTATGGAGCACCTTCTGCACTCAGGCAGGTTGCAGGCAGCCTGGGGTCGCAACCTGCGGTCCTCTCGGGCGACCCTGCCTTCTTGCCCTGCCCTGTCCCTCGGGCCTCCCCCAGCAGCTTCCTCTCCACCCGGGCTTCGCAGATTCTGGGTGAGAACTAGCGCTCCAGCCTCCGGCCCTTGGACTCCGAAGCGCAGAGCCTAGCCACCCCTCACTGCCCGCAAACCCGGCTGGCAGCCCTGCCTCCCCTCTGCCTCTAGCTCGGGCCGTGCCACCTCCTCGGGAATCCCTCCGGGGAGTCTCGGGGAGGCCAGCCTGGCCCAGCTATCCCATAGACCGACCGCCAGGACCACCAAGCCCCCTGGGGAACCCTTTCTGCCCTCCACTCGGCAGCGCGTGCCCAGCGCCATGAACCCCTGGCGACCACGGTGTCCGCGCGGCGGGCACCCGGCCGGTGGCACGCACACGCTGACCCCTGCGGCCGCCTCGGGCCCCCGCGACCCCCGCGCCGAGACTCCGGAACGTTCCACCCCCGATCATCGGGTCCTTGAGGATTCCCGGTCTCACGATGGCGCGGCCTGATTGGCAGGTCTCCCCCGGCAGGGGTGGGGGCCGAGGGAGGGCTGTGGTGCACAATTGGTGTTTTTACTCCTGCCATCATTAATTCAACTATTGACCGAGAAAGCAGGGTCCGCCGCGGCTTTGTGTCACGCACTCACTGTAATTTACTTGAAAAGAATTAAATCACAATTACTTGCCACTCGTTTTGCATAAAACGAGCCGTAAGGAAGCCGCAACCGCAGTGCTTGAAAGGACAACAGCCCCATTGTTGCCACATTAGAACAATATTTCTCAATTCGAAACTTAAAACATTCGAATTAGCAGCTTTGTTTGACGACGGTGGCCCACGGATAGGCAAGACTGACACCCCACCTCCGACTGCAGACATTACAGTTAACGAGCCTAATTTTCATTCATTTAAGTCTAGACCATCTTTTAAAATCGTTGCATTAAAAATGTACCTCCCAAACGTTGGAAGGGAAAATGTAATCTTTTGTCTGTTACCTAGTCCAGTAGACAAATTATCTAAATGCCATGTAAATTCCTCTTGCTGAAGCAAAAATCAGAGAAAACTCTAATTAAGCCACTTGAGATTTAAGTGTCCAGAGAAATCACACTGGTTCTCAAAGTTACTTCTGTTCTCATTTTCTCTCCTTTCAGATATGGTCGTCAGGTAAATATGACTGATTAGCTTTTAAATCGAAGTCTTTAAGTGTATTTAAAATATTCAATTCTGCAAAATTACATCACTGTTAACTGATGTGTTCAGCAAATTTGAAGCCAGGCTAGGTTTTTAACAACTTCTGTAAAAGTAAACTGCTGCTTCCAGTGAGCTGTAGTTTCCATTAACATTAATGGGTTTTCAGTAACAAAATGTAACTGTTCAATCAAACTTGAATATTAAAAAGGACCCAGTTACTAACTGTGAGAACACTTCATCAACAGGGAAAAACTGCAAATTAAAAAATACATTTGTTAATATTGGGAACTGTGTTCGGGGAAAGTAATATGTCATAAGGCTTTATGGATATGAAAATAGAAGTGATCTATTTCATATACACAAATCTATAAGTAAGGTTGAAAATGGAGAAAATGAAGGAGTAAGAAGAAGGCAGCACTTTTAAAATCTTAAAGCAAAAAGCAAGGTGAAATGCAGATTTAGTGCCAGGAATAATTAAACTGTGGAGTAAGAAAATCCTGTAGCCTTGAAAAGCAAGTCAGAGAAAGAATAAAAATACATCTGCTATTGTTAATAGTGGACTTTCCTAATTTTAAAAAATATAATTTATTTTGCAAAGTTTTTTAAGTGAAGGCTGCTTACTTTTTGTTAATTTATGTTTGTTTCCTTTAAGGAAAAAATATCTTATTGCCTACTTTTTATTTTTTGAAATGAGTCTAAAAATTAAAATGTTTAATTTTATATCCAGTGACTTTTTTAAAGTAATTTCCCCTTTATTCTTTTAGGAGAGAATAAACGTTGGCTTCAGTAGAAAACAAATTACGTGTGGAATAAACCCAGGACTCGACTCTGTTTTCATGACTGGGTTTTTGAACGATAATCCATAATAGAGGTGGGGAGAAAAGGATTCATCAGGCAAATGAAACAAAGTCCCTGATCTGTATTCCTATTCTGATATCACCTCCTGGAATATCGGCAACATTTTAAGTTCCAGCCTAAGCCACAAATTCCTTCAGAACAAATCAAATGTCTTTAAAGAATATTTCTGTTTGAAAAGGAATTAAGCTCTCCTGAAAGAATTTTAAAGGTTGTGATATTCACAGGCTGATAAAGCAGCACCTTTAATGAAATTCTAATTAGCAATTTCATGCACTTTGCTATTAGTCATATCAGATTAGTGCACATTTTCACAGCCTTCCTTTAATTAAGTGCACTTATTCCAAGTTTCAAACACTTTCCTTATAAGATGAAAACTGTGCTGAAATGTTATTTAGTAAACAGAGGAAGTGTGAAAGTGTAGGTGTGCGTGTATACAGGGGCAGACATTTTTAACTGTCTACAAATTTTTTTACATTTTAAGTTGGTGAATTCAGGTTTTCCTGCCTTCTTGCATTCTCAGTATTTCCTTGGTATTTCTAAGGGACTTATTCAAATCCTTAGTCCAAGTATACATCAATCATGTATATTTTGCCCAAAACACATTTTCTGTTTGTGTGTATATGTCAGAAGATTTTTCTGTTTCAAACATCTTTGTGTGTGTGTGAAAGAGAGAGAGAAGAAAGAGAAGGCGGGGCGGGGGGAGATAGAAACTGTGTAATATACAATATTTAGTTTTTAAAATCTCCTCTGGAAAGCAGTGATCAAGCATTTGCCCACATAGTATCCCCATGCCCATCACCTTGCGCAGACACCTCCTTGCCTTTGAAAACAGCAATCCAATTTCATTCCACCTTCTAACTTTCATTCTGAAGCCCCAGCAAGGAGGAGGCAGCTTTGAGGTGGACCATATCCGGGGGACATCGGATGTCCTCTCCCATTTCAGGCTCCACTTCTCCTCCGCAAAGGGCCCAGAAGTCCAGCCAGTCATTCTCAGGGACAGTGAGACCTCCCTGGTGACTCACTCGACAGACCCCAGATTCCTTAGACCCCCATCTCTCCCTCCCAGCCTGCTGGAGGGTTGCTCCAATTCTGGAAGGTTGTATTGTCTGGGAATCCACCTGATCTTATCTGTAGCCTTTTGTCAAGAGGAAATTTGTGTTGCCTGTTTTGCTCAGAGGTTGAAACTTGTCATATATTAACTAATTGCTTGCATCTAACACGTGTTCTCTTGTTGGTGTCATTCATTTATACTGTAACATTTTTGACATTTTTAGATCGTCTCTTGGGACTCCTGGGCCTCTTAGCAGTTCCCTCCATGAAGAGTGTTTGCCTAATGATTACTGACTGACATCTCAATAACAAGCAGTGTAGGAGCTGGGCGCATCTATTGAAGAGTTCTGGGGTGTGTGCGTGTGTGCACGCGTGTTTTAATTCATGGTCTACTTTGTCAAGTCATGTGTGAGCCATAATTTAAGCTAATAATTACCAGACATGAATTCAATGAAACATTGGTGTCTAAGCTTAAAAAAAAAAAAGTCCTGAATTTTAATGCATTCAGAAAACGTTTGCCTAGGGCCAGGCTGGGTCCAACCCGCATATGGAAGCACTTTAAAAGTGATAAATGATTTGGAATCTACCCTGTCTACTGGTGTGCTTCTCAGGAAAGAAAATTAGAGCTAACAGGTGTTAGATAGGGAATGCTGGGACATTTTAATAGAATTGTCAAAATGTTGGTACCAGATGTTGACATTAATGCACACAACTCGGAACGTAATGCCGGGCCGCCATTTAAATGATTATTTGTTTAAATTTCAAGTCCCCAGCAGGAAATCCTTACTTTGTTCAGCACCTTTCTCTGCACACCATCCCCCTGCTCTTTCCCCTACGATTTGCATCAAAGTGTCCTGGCTGTTCAGCTCACACATGCATGCTTTAAATAATACATGACTGTCAAATTTCATTTTTTCTTTTCAGATCATACTCATCACATCCCCGTCCTTGCCAGTCTTGAAGTGCACCTCAGTGTATTTGAATAGGAGAAAAAATTATTTAAATGCTGCCAGTTACAGGATAATTAATCTTTGAACTACTCGGTAACTTCAAATGTATGTACCAAGTAATCTGCATGAACTTGTAATTACTATGAATTTATACGATATTCTCCATGTAATCACCAAGTCGTTACATGGTTACGTGAGCCTTGTAAATTATGGCAATCGCAGAAGACTAATCTTGCCCACACCATGTCAAAACGCCCATGTGGAGCCGCTGGTCTCCACCTCAGTCAATTAATCGAAAGATCCAGAGAGAGTCTCTTCTTTAAAGGAAACCAGCAAGTTTGCCTGTGACAGAGTCCCAACTTTATCAGAAATATCAGGGGATTGAGATACAGGTGAGGTGGGCAGGGAGCAGTCTTNTATTGTCTGGGAATCCACCTGATCTTATCTGTAGCCTTTTGTCAAGAGGAAATTTGTGTTGCCTGTTTTGCTCAGAGGTTGAAACTTGTCATATATTAACTAATTGCTTGCATCTAACACGTGTTCTCTTGTTGGTGTCATTCATTTATACTGTAACATTTTTGACATTTTTAGATCGTCTCTTGGGACTCCTGGGCCTCTTAGCAGTTCCCTCCATGAAGAGTGTTTGCCTAATGATTACTGACTGACATCTCAATAACAAGCAGTGTAGGAGCTGGGCGCATCTATTGAAGAGTTCTGGGGTGTGTGCGTGTGTGCACGCGTGTTTTAATTCATGGTCTACTTTGTCAAGTCATGTGTGAGCCATAATTTAAGCTAATAATTACCAGACATGAATTCAATGAAACATTGGTGTCTACACTTAAAAAAAAAAATAGTCCTGAATTTTAATGCATTCAGAAAACGTTTGCCTAGGGCCAGGCTGGGTCCAACCCGCATATGGAAGCACTTTAAAAGTGATAAATGATTTGGAATCTACCCTGTCTACTGGTGTGCTTCTCAGGAAAGAAAATTAGAGCTAACAGGTGTTAGATAGGGAATGCTGGGACATTTTAATAGAATTGTCAAAATGTTGGTACCAGATGTTGACATTAATGCACACAACTCGGAACGTAATGCCGGGCCGCCATTTAAATGATTATTTGTTTAAATTTCAAGTCCCCAGCAGGAAATCCTTACTTTGTTCAGCACCTTTCTCTGCACACCATCCCCCTGCTCTTTCCCCTACGATTTGCATCAAAGTGTCCTGGCTGTTCAGCTCACACATGCATGCTTTAAATAATACATGACTGTCAAATTTCATTTTTTCTTTTCAGATCATACTCATCACATCCCCGTCCTTGCCAGTCTTGAAGTGCACCTCAGTGTATTTGAATAGGAGAAAAAATTATTTAAATGCTGCCAGTTACAGGATAATTAATCTTTGAACTACTCGGTAACTTCAAATGTATGTACCAAGTAATCTGCATGAACTTGTAATTACTATGAATTTATACGATATTCTCCATGTAATCACCAAGTCGTTACATGGTTACGTGAGCCTTGTAAATTATGGCAATCGCAGAAGACTAATCTTGCCCACACCATGTCAAAACGCCCATGTGGAGCCGCTGGTCTCCACCTCAGTCAATTAATCGAAAGATCCAGAGAGAGTCTCTTCTTTAAAGGAAACCAGCAAGTTTGCCTGTGACAGAGTCCCAACTTTATCAGAAATATCAGGGGATTGAGATACTGGTGAGGTGGGCAGGGAGCAGTCTTCCTCATTCAGCTTTCATACAAGACTGGCTTGGATGATTTGTTGCTGCTGGAGTTGAAAGGCAATTGGGAAAGAAAAAAATCTCTAGGCAAAATCCACCATCAGTTCTGTAAGCCGCCTTGTGCTGTGATGTGGGGAAGGTCCTAAAATAAATTCCAGTGTGAGTTTCAAGAACCTACCTGAGGCAGACTTGATTTGTCATCTTTTTGAACCCAATTAAAGCAGAAGCAAAGCCTTCGGCTTTTCCAGAACTGGGGCATCTTGTCCCAACTCTCCAAAAGTATTTTCAAAAATTCCATGTGTGTGTGTGTGTGCAGTCATATACACACATGCGTGAGCAAGTGCTAGCTTGCTAATTTAACCTCTTTAAAAGCTACATTGGACCATGTGGACCCTTTATTCAAAAGTAACCATCCAAACAGAAAGGACCTTTCTCCCTGCTTGTGTGGATGCTGAGGTCTACTTTCCCTTGACACAGCAAAGGACGGGGGCATGTATATCCCCCTGGCCTTTCTGGGAGCTATAAGTGGCCATTCAGAGTAGAACAAGGAGGACAGAGAGGCTAAATCTGTACTGGATTCTGTATTTCTACAGAGTCATAAGCTTTCCTCTTTTCTCAGCCCAACTTAGAACTAGGAAGAAACCAGGAATCAACCCTGGAGCATCTGCCAAAGCCCTGCTACACAGCTGACCCACGCCCAGCCCCTGGCCTGGCTCCCACACAGCTTGGAGATAGTGTCCCCAGCCCACTAAGGTTCAGCAAACAGTTGACTCAGCCTCCTCAAAGTCTGTCTCTTCAGAGGCTCATCCATCTAGAATCGCACTGTCAAATACGGTAACCACTAGCCCCAAGTGGCTATGTAAATACTTAACTAAAATTAAAGACTCCATTTCTTGGTTGCACTGACCACATTTCAAGTACTCAATAGCCATGTGGGCTGGTGGCTACCATACTGGCAGGCATATATGGAATCTGTTCAAGATAGTTGATCTAGAACTCTACAAATTCCTCTGCTATCTGTTCTGAGCTCTCCCTGCTCAGTGACACTGGCGTAGAGGGCATCAAAAGATGAAGCCAGAGCTGCTTTCCTGTGGCCAGTAAGAGGCTGCCTTGCCTCCTCAGGAAGACCTCTTCTTATGATATCTGGCCTCTGAGGCAGAGATGAGGTCAGACCCCAGGTTGAGTGTGTTACCCAGAGCTCAGCAGACACTCCATGGGATTCCTCCTGGGGAACAAAAGCCCCAGATCTCTCAGAACCCTGGGAGATGTCTGACCCCATCAGGCCCAGAAGTGACACACAGTCAGTTCGGCCGGCCAAATTGGTATCTGCCTTCGCTGGTATAAACCTGGGATGTCACTCTGTCTTCCAGGCTAAGAAATGCCAGGGAGAAATTCTAATCATTTGTTATCTTTAATCATATATTCTATTATTCTCTACTTCACTGATATTATATATAACTCATTATTGTGGCTGTTTTTCCAGTGCCTACCATATGCAGATCTGTGGTCTCTTTAGTCTTCACAAAGCCCTATGATGTACACTGCGATCCCATTTTACAGATGGGAAAACTGAGGCTGAATGGACTCACTGACTCCCCCCAAAGCCACGTGGCTAGTTAACAGTGGATCAGAATGGAAACCTCACCCCATCTCCACAGATGAAGGCCTATTCTTCAGCCTTATGTGAGCTGTCTCTGCCCTCAACAGGTAGCCAAGGAGCTAAGCAGAGTGCAATGGGATTTTGCTGCTCCTTTCCTCAAGAGATGGAATTCATTTTGCAGAGTGAATTTCTGAGTCAAGGTTGGCCTTGTGACTTGACTTGGCCAATAAAATGTGGCAGAAGCAACACTATGCCAAGTCTCAGAGTGGGTCTCAAGAGGCATTGCACCCTTTCCTGCTCTCTGTCTGTCTTTCCTCTCCTCTCCCTCTCTCTCTCCATCACACACACACACACACACACACACACACACAGACTCCTGCCATCACCACTTAAATAAGGCCAGGCTAGCCAGCTAGAAAAATGAGAGAGAAATGCCCAAGTTGTCCCAACAGCTGTTATCTAGCCAACCTCAGGAAGCAAAACCACCTCACTGGCCTACAGCTGACCACAGATGCACAAGGAAGCATATTAAAAAGGAAGAACCACCTGGCTGAGCCCAGCCACATTTGCTGACCTACAGAATCATAGATAAATAGTGGCTGCTTAATTCACTATATATTTGGGGGTGGTTTATTTCACAGCAGATTCTAACTATGGCACACCCTCCTGACCAGATCGTTTTCTTCTTTAATTGACTGGTTATCTTTAACGCTATGTCAGAGCTTCTGCTGGAGACCCAGAAACCTGTCAACCCAGTGAGATTCAACAACACTCCTCCTGTCACCAGTCCTGAATACCATGAAACCTCCTTGCTTGGTTCACAACTGACAATTGAGAATTTTTATTTTAAAAAGTCTAACTCTGCAGTCGTTGGGCGTAAGATTCATTCCCACTTTTGGTTCTAATTTTGGACCAAACCACAAAGTCTCCCACATCCACTGAGACTCTTGCTTTTATTTTCTTTCCTTTCATAGCCAGCCATCCAGAGGAAAGTGTTTATCCCTCCCAAAGCCACCAGCAGCCTGCAGGGCTGAATGAGACTCCCCCAACTCATATTCCATTTCCCCATTGGATCCATCAATTCCAGGCCTTCCCAAGCCTGGAGTGCAACTCATGTTGGAAATTCCATAAGACCTTGTGTCTGGTACTGTGTTGTAGAGTCCATAACACATACCATGCAGCTGAAAGTGAGATTTTGGAAGCTGAGTTGTGACCAAGCTGGGCTATTCCAGCAAACTCCATGGAGCTTCTAGGAAACATTTCATCATTCATGCTTTGGGTTTCATAGTTTTTCTCTATGATCTCCTAGATTTCCTAAGCATTTTAAATTTTGTATTCATTCAATAAGTGGGTCTTAGTCACCTACTATGTGCAAGCAAGATTTGGAGGGATAAAGAGAGGGAGGAAAAGAGATCTATGCTTGGAGAGAGCTCACTGATGGACAAATGAAGAATGACAAAGATGACGATGGGTGGAACAAAACGGGTGCCTGCAGAGAGCAAAACAAGAAGGGCTGATATTGTCAAACAGCATCTTCCAAGCATGCTTCCAACTTCTCTAACACGCATTAGTACTCTATTTAATCCTCACACCTCTTTTATCATGAAGACAGTGTTATTAGTACCTGTCCCATTTTATAAATGAGAAAACTGAGGCACAGATATTCCTCTACTGCATTCCTGAAAATACACATGAGGGTTAAATGTATAGAAGTTGAGTAACAGGCTGGAGTGTTAGAAATGGAGCTCTCTTCCAATGACAGAAAACATAGAGATTATCTTGCACAAATGTTCTACAATTTATACTTGATTATTTAAATTTAAACATTTTATATCATTAGCATATCAAAATGATTAAAACTCTAAAGCATTAATTAAATATGTATATATAGACAAAAGCATGGCTAAAGTAATTTCTTACCCCAAATCTCTGACTTCTTGGTTGACCTGAAATGGTATTTATAAAGCGGAGTCAGTTTGTTTTTTTTTTAATTAAAGCATGGTTGACTTACAATATTATATTCATTGCAGTGTACAACAGAGTGACTTGATATTTTAATAGATTACACATGATACAAAGTTACTATAAAATATTGACTGTATTTGCTATACTGTACATTATATCCCTCTGACTTAATTTAAAAGAGTCAGCTTTAATTTAGGTCAGAGTATTTGCTGAGAAGGAGACATTTCAGCTAAACCAGCTCTGAATGTAATTCTGAGCAGAGAAGCTGGGTGACTGGTGAGTCAAAGCAGAGCGCAGGAGTTGGTCATCCTGAATCTGAACAAGGGCTTCTACCACCGTGGCTTGGTACACTTGGGCTAATCAGTTAACTTCTCTGAGTCTTAGTTCCTCAGCTTAGCATGGAATCTTTGATATTAACTTTCCAGGCCTCGTGGACTTTTTGTCAGAATCAGTTAGAACATGTTGTGAATGAGTTCTATGAACTATTAAGCACTTAGGCTCCAAGTCAGGCTTCTCAAGGTGTGGTCTCTCGACCCATAGTATCAACATCACCTGGGAACCAGGGCAAATTCTCAGGCCCTAACCCTACTGAATCAGAATCTCTGAAGGCAAGGCCCAGGAACATCCTTTGACAATCCTTACCCATGGTAAAGTTTGAGAACTACCTCCTCAAGGGAAGCTACTTCCCCCAAGAGAGTCCCAGGTTATAGCTGTGAGAAACAGTTAAGAATAGCTCTTTCATTCTCAAAAGTATCTCTGAGTAGGTGATAATTGTATGGTCCTTACAAATGGCTCACATGAGCTTAAGCCTTCCTAAGAGAATCGCATTATGACCATGGAGACTGGACAAGAAAAAAAAGGAAGAAAGGAACAGAGGGAGGGAGATAGGCAGACAGACTTTCTCTAGGATCTGCCTTTTGGGCAACTAGAAACAGCAAGAAGTAGAGATCATGGACACAGGCCCCAAGACCACAGCGACTCAGAGGATCTTGGCTGTTGGGGCCATTTCTATGTCAACAATCACGCCATCATCTATAAAGGCTAGAAGTGAGTCACTGGTCCCCTCACTGTCACAGTGCCTGAGTGAGTTCCACACATAGCACTCCATGCAACCACTTGTTTGCCAGACCCACTTAATTCATCCTCTTCATCCTGGAGATGAGCAAACTGAGGCCCAGATAATAACTCCCCCATGGCACACAGGGTATTTGCAGAGCTTGCAGTGCCTCACAGAGATAATTCTTCTTGGCCCTTTGCAACTGTGTGCTATCTGAAAGTGAATCACATTGAATGGCTTGGCCTGCTGAGAAGGAAAGATAGGAAACATTGAAACTTTCAGTGACACAAGCCTGAACCATCTTGAGGGAAGTAATCTTAACTTTAATCTAATCAGGCAGAGATCACCCATTTTTCAGATGAATAAATGGAGGTGCAAAAAGGTTAACTGGCTTGCCGTAGTAGAGAGTCCCAGGTTACAGCTATGAGGAACATCTCAAGGGTTAACTGGCTTTCCATATTGGTTAAGGGGACCTAATCTGAACTTCCTGATGCCCCTTGATCCTTGAATATTTGATTGGAAGTGTTGACTGCCTGTTTTAGACTTAGGACTTTCATTTGCTGCTAGCCTGAAATTCTTATCTTAGAGATTCATTCCATTGGATGTGCAGAATAACCCAACTGGCAAGAGTCTTACCTGTGAGATTAGTGCCCTCATCTGCAAGTGTGGTTATAAATTGGCAGTGAGCCAAGAATAGGACCTTCTTACCACTTTGGTCAGAGCTACACACCTGTCCTTATATTCTTTACTCAAAATTTAACTTGCAGTTGAATTGCTTTTTCATTAATAGTTTTAATACATTTATTTTAAAAAGAACACATCACATTACTATTGGAAATGAGAAACCAACTTCACTTACCATAGTTCATTATAACCCATATATAACTTTCAAAACATAAGCTGTTTCTCAATGTAATAACTTCAACCAATCCACATGCCACCCATATGGTACATACTGTGTATGGAAACATGAGCACACACAGGAAGGTGAGGCTAGGAGAAGGCAGGGAAGGAGCTTCAGTATCTGCACTGAGTTTGCACAGCACTTCCCAAGGAAATCCCAGGGTGTGGAGGGAGGGTTGGATATGACCTTGTTGAAGCCACTTCTGTTTCAAGCTCAGTTTTCTTCAGCTCAAAGGTGAGACTGAAAGTGATCGTCCTTTCCTTCCCCGGAGGCTTGGGAGGACGATTCATTAGGATCATTAGGATCGTAGCTGTTTGTGAGCTTTGTAAACAGTGACGCGGCACACGTCTGCGTGTTCACTGGCATTGTCTTCAGCGCTCCCCACCTGTGAGACGGCCAGTCCTGAGCACATGCAGGTGTGCACAAGAGAGGGCACTGTTCCAGGAGACCTTGTCACGTATGTATGTCACTGAACCGTGTAAACACGAAACAGACTGAGAAAGTGCACACCATCAAGAAGTTTCCCTAGTTTAAGCACTGAGCCTCCTAGTGGCAAAAGCAAAAAGGGAAAGATAGTCAATTATGAAGGAGAGAAGCAAAGCATTTCAGTTGCTCAATGGACACAATTTCTTCCTAGCTTTAAATTTTAAAATTACTTTCTCACTTGAAATTTAAGATGAGGATGCTAAGTGACAGGAAAAATTGCCTTATCCCAGAGCTGTACATCCAGCCTCAGCAGCTGCTGCCATAGATTCCAGGGCCCCTCTGAATCTGCCAGTGCCCCCCAGCTGCTTTTGAATTCATGCCTTCTCTCTGTTTCATTTTGTGACTATTTCTACCATGTGCACAATGGGAAAGGTGCTGATCTGGACACTTGAGAACTCCAGGTCAGATCTGGGGTCATGGGACCCCACACAAAACAGCTAACCCTGGCCAAAACTGCCATATTGGTGGCAGTGGTAGTGCAACCACTGAAAACCATTTTAGAAGCATTATAATTGCATCTGAAAAGCTCATGAGGCATATTATAGGTACCACCCATATTAAATAAGTCTCTGGGTATATAAAAAAGGCCAAGTGCAGGGTGGTTAGGAACACAGGATCCATGCTGGAGCCAGTTTGTCTGTCCAGGCTCAAATCTGATCTCCCACCACATTTAGCTGTGTGGCTTTAGGCCACAAGATTGCAGGGAGAAATATCAATAACCTCAGATATGCAGATGACACCACCCTTACAGCAGAAACTGAACAGAAACTCAAGAGCCTCTTGATGAAAGTGAAAAAGGAGAGTGAAAAGGCTGGCTTAAAACTCAACATTCAAAAAACGAAGATTGTGACATCTGGTCCCATCGCTTCATGGCAAATAGATGAGGAAACAATGGAAATAGTGACAGACTTTATTTTCTTGGGCACCAAAATTACTGCAGATGGTGACTGCAGCCATGAAATTAAAAGATGCTTGCTCCTTGGAAAAAAAGCTATGACCAACCTAGACAGTATATTAAAAAGCAGAGACATTATTCTGTTAACAAAGGTCTGTCTAGTAAAGCTATGGCTCTTTCAAAGGTCATGTATAGGTGTGAGAGTTGGACCATAAAGAAAGCTGAGCACTGAAGAATTGATGCTTTTAAACTGTGGTGTTGGAGAAGACTCTTGAGGGTCACTTGGACTGCAAGGAGATCCAACCAGTCAATCCTAAAGGAAATCAGTCCTGAATATTCATTAGAAGGACTGATGCTGTAGCTGAAACTCCAATACTTTGGCCACCTAATGTGAAGAGCCAATTCATTGGAAAAGACACTGATGCTGGGAAAGATTGAAGGTGGGAGGAGAATTGGATGACAGAGGATGAGATGGTTGGATAGTATCACCAACTCAATTGACATGAGTTTGAGCAAGCTCAGGGAGTTGGTGATGGACAGGGAAGCCTGCCGTGCTGCAGTCCATGGGGTCGCAAAGAATCAGACATGGCTGAGCAACTGAACCGACTTAGGCAAGTCAAAAACCTTTCTGTGCCTCCATTTAATAGTACCTACTTGACAGACTTGCTTTGAGAACTAACTGAGTTAGTACATGAAAAGCAATTATAGTAGTGCCTGGCACACTGAGCATTGTTCTGTGTGTATACACGTGGGTATGTGTGTTTGTGTACGTGTATGTGTGCCTGCATGTGACTGTGGCTGTGTGCAGCCACTGAGAAAAGTTTCAACGAAAAAAAATCCAAAGTGCTAAATGTCTTCTGGTGGTGGTTTGGGTTTTATGCTTCGCTTTGCTTTTCAAATGATTTTCTTTATTTTACTTTTCTAATCAGGGGGAAATGCTTGTGTTTGACTTTTACCATCTGAAAATCAGGATGCCAAACCTTGATCAACGTATTTCCCAGGGTCACTGGGAGGTTCAAGGAGACACCAAATTCCAGGGTTTATAAACTGTGAAGTGCTGTACACAGTTGGGGAATTGCCCATATAAGCACCCTGGAGCCTCAAACCTCCTGCACTTTGGGGCACAGTCTCCCGTGGTGGGTCCTGTGGCTGTGTCTTCCTCACACCCCGGCCCCGAATCTGGCTTGAGGGCTGCCTCCCTCTGCGAGTCCTCTCTGACTGCCCCCCCCCAAAGGCCTCTGGAGGAGGGAAAACCCTTCCCCCTTCAACCATGAAATGCTCCTCTGCCCTTCCGGCTTAGAAGCTGGGTAGTCCTTTATCATTCCCTCCATGGTGGAAAGACTATCTTTCCAGCACCCTCCCACCCACACACACCTCCCATCTCTACCACAATCAAGCCTCAGAATATTTTCCGTTAAATTCAATGTTTTGTTTTGTTTTTTAATGCGCAGGGATCTCCTTCCTTGGGTATTTGTCCCACCAGTTAGGGGGTATCTGGAGCCATTCTCCAGCTCACTGATCCCAATGTGTATCCAGAAATGAAATTTACGAAAGCCAAGAGACCCAGAGAACCAAGAGACCTTTCCCACATTTTCCTCCTGAGATTATTATTTTTTTCTCTTTAAAACAAATGTGGCATCTTAAGCGAGATACCACCGTATATTTATGGGAGTTTAATAACTTCTTCCATTAATAACATAGACAAACTAATTTAGCCAAACGTGTCTGTTTTAAACTCTGGGAACAAAGGGTGGGAGGGAGAAAATCAATCTTTCCTTTGTACTCGAGCCACTGACCCGTTAACGCTTTGAAGATCATTTCTTTAAGAAATTGTGAGGAGTTATTTAACTGCAAACAGCAGCCACCTTCCCATTCCAGCTGCGCAATCAAGCATAATAAATTAGAGGTGTTTTTTTTTTTTTTTTAAGTTGACTCCTTTTTTTTTTTTTTTGTATAACTGAAAATCCTTAATAGCACTTTGACAAATCGGCGTCATGGCAGACATCAGCGAACTTCCCTTTCACTGGAGCTAGTTAAGCCAAGCTGAAGCCATCCGGAGACATTCCTGATTGGAGGGCGTTGGGAGAAACCCAGGTTTTACCTTTGAAGCAGGGCTTGCTAAAGTTCCTGACGCTGGCAGGGGTGACCGATTTCCTGGGACCCAGCCACCCTGAGCGGGTGGCAATTTCCGCCCTCCGCCCTGAACGCCCACCAGCCAAGGGACAGTCCACTGGGGAGGAGCGGCTTCAGCTGGCCCCCGGGAGCAGCCAGGCACCTCCCTCCCAAATCTGGCCAGCATTCCTCCATGCAAACTGTTCTGATCCACTGTGATAAAAATCAGTCTCCGTGGGTCTTGAAAGAGTCAAAGGCCCTTCTTAATCAAATGATCAACTGTTCATTTTGAAAGCTTGACTGGTTCAATTAAGATCACAGGCAGGAGACGGGCCGGTCATATTACCCTCCTTTCTAGCCGGCCTGGCCAGTCACCGTCCCCAAAAACCTACCTTTGACCAGCCCACTCCTGTGCCTGCCTGGAATGTTCCACCACCCCCTGATGAAATCTGACCACCCTTCAAGGCCTCATCTTGCTCCCACTTCCTCCCAGAAGCCTTCCCTGGGCCCACCAGTTGCCAGGGACCTGCCTTCCCTCTGAAATTTTGCAGCCATATTGTGAATCCTTTCACTCAGGTTTTTATTGTGGTCTGTCTCAAGCTGCTCTTTACCACTTCCGAACAATCAGACTGCAAGCTCCTTGAGGAGCCTGGCCGTGGGACGTGGCCGTCATGAGCACAACCTGACCGCTGACTGAGGACGGGCGTTTATAACCCCTGTGCGAGCCTGCAAACAGGCAGTCCTTGACGACCAAGGGTTGGCTTCCAAAAGTTCATTTGTGAGTCAGGCTGTTTGGAATTCAGAATGTGCTCTTTTATTTTTTTTCCAAAATAACAAAGTCCTAAAAGGATGCAATAGTGCTCTGGTGGAGACTGGATCGCAGGCTAGCCCACAGAATCCCATTTTGCCCATAACATACCTGCAATACTACTCAACAGCCATGCTCCAATTAACAGTGTTAATCCACTGGGAGTTAAATAATTTTTTATGGGCCAGCCTGGGAACTTGACCCCATTATCCATTAAAGGGAAATACTTTGATGGGAAGCCCAGTCACCTCCCCAGCCTTCCTCCCATCCGTCCAACGTCACAGTAGCTGGCAGGATGTAGAAAAGAAGCTAACCTATGGATCTATTCTCCTTTTGCTTTCTTCTACTGATCAGGTCAGCCTGGTTGCCCTAAAACGAAAAGAGAGAGGGAGACTTAGGGAGTCCTAGTTGGCCAGAGATGCCCCTGTCAAACCCAATTCTTTGTTGGATACTGGCAGCAGGGGTCAGGGGTGGGGGCTATAAGTTTAGGGACCCTGGGAGGCAGCACCTACATCTCAAGTCTGTGGAGATCTGCCCTTCCAAGCATGCCCAAACCCAGCCCTCAGACATGTTCTCTCCCAAAGGTGTTATTTCAATTGGGAGACACGGCAGACACCCGTGTGCTCTGATGTCACTCTCACGGGGACTCTCATCTTTTTCCCCTTCTGTCCCCGACACAAGGCCAGGCGGTGCAGCACGCTCCCCCTTACCCCACCACCCAGCCTCCAAGCACGAGGTCAGATAGTGCTGGGACCCTCTGGGCTCCAATCCTACCCGTCTGTCTACACCTGGTGACTAGATAGGCTGAATGTCTATTTTTTAAAAGCAGTGAAACTTAAGGTGTAGCATTTTGAGTCTCCCCTCCCCAGTTAATCCCATGCACCTCTCCCCCTGCCCGAAAGAAGCTCCTACTTTCCGAATTGATGCTTTCACAGACAATACCTCGCATATGTCTCTTCTGAGCAAGTGATCAATAAATTATGTTCACATTACTGATTTTTCTAGAAACAACTCCATCCCAAATTTTAGGCCCACCCTGTACTCAGTGCATGTGACCCCAGAACACCTCCTCAACTGACACATTAATGCCAAGGAGGTTGACCCTGGAAGGAAAGTCAAAAGTGGTCTTAGACATACGACTGTTGGGAAATCCTTAAATGGAAGCTTTTCAGAGGCTCGTTACCTCGTCACGTCACCACTTTGCAGACGCTGTGTTAGAACCCATTTAAAGCATTCAAGCATATAATCAAATTTCAGTAATGAGTTATTAATTAAGCAGGGGCAACCAATTCTCTGCTAACTGCCTCATAAACAATCGACAGGAGATTTGTGAATTTTGACTTCCTGACACTATTAAACAAATCAATATTAGGTTTCAGACACAGCAATTCAGACAGTTTTCTCTGTTATTTGGCAGTCATCTGCCTGGAATACTAATGAAAGAATTAAGAGCTGGAGATTTTGCATGTGTTCCATCAAAAAGATCCTTATCTGTGGGGAATTGGGGCCTGATTTGCATGGAAGAAGTCTTTGCTTTTGTAGGTACAATTTTTCTCAATATGTCACTCATTAGTATTTATAAAAGCTCTGGGCAGTGGAACGTCCACCAGGCTTCAGAGCCAGCAGCCAAAGCCCTACTGGAGATAGCTCGGAACAAAGCAATTCATTTATTTATATATTTTGCAGACTGGTTAATTTATAGCTAACCTAACCCATGGAACACTTGGGTCTAAGAATACAGCCAAGCGTCTTACTCAGCTTTTATTTTTTTTCTAAAGGTCTGTTTGTTCCAGTGTAGAAACAGCTAACTAGACCGGGAAGATGGAGTTTTGCAAAATCTGGGCAACCTCTGAGTGGCAAAATGTGGTCATCTCAATTTACCCTTAGCCTTCTCTTTCTTTCTCTTCTCTTTATTTCCTTTTCGTACTCATTTGACTCAACAACAGTGCCGTTAAAAACACCTTATAGAGACAATGACAAGAGATTTACCTCTGTTACCTAAGGAAGAAATAGAACCCAGGCAGCAGCAGTGCTAAGGTGCTCTCATTCTTCCTCGTGTAGCCCAGACTCAGAGCCAGGGATTTGTTCAAGGGGTCACTTGGCAAGTGTAATCCATTCCCTCCGTGGCCGCCTGGTTTAGTCGGCCACAGAGGTGCCAAGTAGGAATTGACCTGAAGTTTTAAGGATTGGACTTACGTATGGATAAGGACTCTTCTCACAGGCAGTAGATCCCCTGCTTATCACACACTTATGTAAATTGCTTGCAGCACCTCTGTTCAAACAACCCACAACTATATGTCTGTGTGTGTGTGTACACATATACACATGTGTATACACATATGCACACATATATAGTTTTTAATAGATATTTATATATTATGTACTTTTAGATACTGGTATATTTTGTAGAGATATACATACCCAGAGGGGCTTCCCAGGTGGCGCAGTGGTAAAGAACCTGCCTGCCGATAAGGGAGATGCAAGGGAGATGGGGATTCAAGCCCTGGGTCAGGAAGGTTCTCTGGAGGAGAAAATGGCAACCCACCCCAGTATTCTTGCCTGGAAAATTCCATGGACAGAGGAGCCTGGTGCTACTTCCTTTGTGGCTCAGATGGTAAAGAATCTGCCTGCAATGTGGGAGACCCAGGTTCAGTCCCTAGGTTGGGAAGATCCTCTGGAGAAGGAAATGGCAACCCACTCCAGTCTTCTTGCCTGGAGAATTCCATGGGCAGAGAAGCCTGGCGGGCTACATTCCAAGGGCTGCAAAGAGTCAGACTTGACTGGGTCACTAACTCTTTCACTTTTCACCACTCAAAATGAATTAAGAACCACTCTTTTACCGCTTTTATAGATGGAAATCAGAGTGAACTGAGGGCCGTGCTTCTCGAAGTGGTTACTGGTGGTGGCTAAATTCCACCTCTAGACTTCTGGTCATTCAGTCTTTCATTGCATGACATGCTGGAGTTGCTGTTTATCTATCAGTTAGGATTACAGTCGATTGTTAATAACAAGAAACTAAAAATAATAGTGATTTAAATAGGAAGAAATGTTCTCTTCTTCTACATAAATAAGGCCCACAGATGAGCAGTCCAGGACTCATATGACAGCACAATGGTCCCAGGCTTCAGACATTCTGTTGCCTCTGTTCTGCCATGAGGTCCCAGATTGCTGCCCCAGCCTTAAATATCACATCCTCAGCTCTGTAGTCAGCAAAAAAGGAGAAAGTGTAGACTAGTAGAGAGGGCATGCCCCTCTTTTAATTATATTCTTCAGAGACCATCTTACACCTTCAGTTCAGTTCAGTCGCTCAGTCGTGTCTGACTCTTTGTGACCCCATGAACCGCAGCATGCCAAGCCTCCCTGTCCACCCACCAACTCCCGGAGTTCACTCAAACTCACATCCATTGAGTCGGTAATGCCATCCAGCCATTTCATCCTCTGTCATCCCCTTCTCCTCCTGCCCCCAATCCCTCCCAGTATCAGAGTGCTTTCCAATGAGTCAACTCTTTGCATGAGGTGGCTGAAGTACTGGAGTTTCAGCTTTAGTATCATTCCTTCCAAAGAAATCCCAGGGTTGATCTCCTTTAGAATGGACTGGTTGGATCTCCTTGCAGTCCAAGGGACTCTCAAGAGTCTTCTCCAACACCACACTTCAAAAGCATCAATTCTTCAGCGCTCAGCTTTCTTCACAGTCCAACTCTCACATCCATACATGACTATTGGAAAAACCATAGCCTTGACTAGACGGACCTTTGTTGGCAAAGTAATGTCTCTGCTTTTAAATATGCTATCTAGGTATAGACTGTAATAATTCATCAAATGAAAAATCCAGAGAAAATTCAGAAACTATCTCTGCTTCCCATCAAGCTTATATTCCTTGCCTTGATGGAGCAGCCTGGAAACATATTATGTATTTTAACATATACTTGTTCGGAGCACTGGCCATATGCTGATGGACCACTCAACAGCTGATCACTCAAGGCTGACAGCTGCAGTTCCATATTCCTGGATGACACATTGTCAGTCTTTGAATATTATTTCTGGACAACAGAAGTTACTCCGGTCAGCTTAAGCAGAAAGGGACTGCTTTCAAGGAAAATTGAGTAGCTCACAGAACCTCCAAGGGTGTTGGAGAACCACATTTGGATTCTACAAGAAAGACACTTAGCCAAGAGGCCACTTCACTGGTAACCCAACCCATGAAACTGTTGTTCTCTAAAACTGAGGGTTTCTGTAGTCCACTGATCAGAACCTATGGTACTGAACTAAGGGCTCTACGAACTCTACCAGAACCAGCTGCAAACACAGATACCTACACCCACCCATCAGCACGTCTGATCTTCCATGTGGCTACCATCTTCTATTGCTCGCTTCACTTTCAAGATTTGCATGACACACAGAACAGAATTCAAGTCATACGCAAATTCCTAGCTGCAAGGTAATCTAGGAAATGTACTTTTTTTGTTTTCAGTTCTAGAGCATCTATTATACAAAAAGATACGCTAGAAGAGAGCTGGGATGAGTGATAAGTAAGCAGCTAAACAAAATCAACCACAGTATTGCTGGTCATAGCTTTCTATTGGGGAAAACTAACCCATACACTATGAGGCCCACAATACACTACAGAGTATCCATGAGGAGTAATAACCTGACATTTGTAAACTTATTTAATTTTCATACAAATACCCTTGGCTAGATAGGTACCATCTTACCTGCAGATGAGAAATCTGAGACTTAGAGATGTTTAGAAATTTCCTCAGCATCATACAGCTCGTGAAGGTAGAGCTGAGCTTTGTTCTCCTATGTCTTAGTCCAGCAGAAGAGTTATACATTGAGAAGATCACAGAAACTCAGCCAGTAACCAGCCAAGTTACTTTTATCTGACTTTCTCAAACCTCAGGTTACTCATCTGAAAAATGGAGATAATTATGCTTCAAAGGTGGCATATTGAAGGTAGAATAAGATATTATATGCATATCCCTAATTTGGGATCCAAAATATAACTTAACAGTCTTTTAAAACAGTTAAATAAATAAATCTATGAAAAAATTTAGAAAACAACCCTCTCCCAAAAAAAGAAGAAGGCCTTCCTAATTTGTCACTCCCTGACAACCCCTCTCCTTTTTCTGAATGGGTCATGATTTACTTGATAATCTGCCCAAGACAGAAAGGATACATGGCCAGTAGTTCAATGTTAAAATAGGATTATGTGCCCAAGCAAAGGGAACCTTTTAGAGTAGCAGTGGCTCACTTCAAAAACAGGAGGCCTGTTAACACTCAGGCTTAATTAAACTGATTTCTTGATAAATCCACTGTGACAGGGACCAACACCGTTAACTGTTAACATGCAAGTGCTCTCAGGCTTTCTCTGGGGAGAGAAAGAGAAGGGTATTTTAAGAACTACTGTAGAGGTTATTCAATAGATCTCCTTTTGTTGTTGTGATGATGTAAGTCAAACTTGGAATTCCTTTTGAGTTAGATTTGGCTGATGGATAGCACTTCTTTGAATATGACCCTACATAGACTGGGTCACATAGAGTCTAACTTATATCTGGGTTACACTCAGTTTGGAAAAACTCAGCCAATATTACAGTGGCAGTTGGCTTATTTCCAGGGTCAGAATTTATGGATTTGGGGCTCTCAGGGAATGGAGGGTAAACAAAAACCTTGGAAGAAATCTCTGCCTTCATTTATTCACCAAACATCGCATGTAGATTGAGTATGGAATATGCTTCAGACACATATACATGCACAACCATTTTTCTTCCTCTTTATTGAAAACATTTAATTTTACAAGCAAAACGATTACTTCTTGTTGCAAAAAGTTCAGAAATCAAGATCCCTTTACCATTTATTTCATTCAAAATGAATAAAATAGCATTTGTGTACTTACTATGTCCCAGACATCATTCTAAGTGCTTTACGTGTATTATCCTACATTCTTCTCCAGATAACTCTCGAGACTGGTCCTAATATTGATCCACATTTTCCAATGAGAAACCTGAGGTGAGGGAAGTTAAAAACCGATCTGCGACGACACAGCCAACATGTTGTAAAACTTGAACCCAGGCTGCCTGGTTTCAGAGTCAATGTTCTTATCCACCACTATATGCACTTTCTGCCAGTTGAACCTTTCAGGAAAAGACACTGTTACAACTTTTCTGTGATGCCTCCCAGATATTTTTCTTCATGTTTAGATCATAGGCAAACCTATAAAAATATTTTTAAATTACCATGTGTTATACATTAACAGAGTGATTCTCAAAGTATAGTCCTCTGTCATCAGCATTATCTGGATAGTTCTTAAAATGCAAATTCCCAGACTCCACCCTAGACCTACAACATCAGAAAGTCTAGGTCTGGGGCCAGCCATTTGTGGCTTAACAAATCCTCTAGGTGATTCGAATATACTCTGATACTTAAGAATGGCTGTGTTAGTGGTGTGCCCTAGGCTGGGTCTTCCAAGAAGTAGACACCAAGGTCGGATGAAGCAAGTGAGAACCTCATTAACGGAAATTCCTCTGTTAGAGGATAGAGGTTGAGAGTCATCCATTTCCCTTCTCCAGGGGATCTTCCCAACCCAGGGATCAAACCCAGGTCTTGCAGGCGGATTCTTTACCAACTGAGCCACAAGGGAAGCTTGAGAGTCATGCAGGAAGAGAATAAAGGGGAAATAGGAGGAAGTCTGATCCTGAGGAAGGAAAGGGGAGAGAAGGTTAGGTGGGGGCTGTCTTGACTGATAGTGGAGAATCCTTGAGATCAAAGTTGGCCAATAGAGGAGTCCTATGTCTCCCAGGGGAGAAGGCAATGACAACCCACTCCAATACTCTTGCCTGGAAAATCCCCTGGACTGATAAGCTGTAGTCCCTGGTAGGCTGTAGTCCATGGAGTCACTAAGAATTGGGCACAANGATAGTGGAGAATCCTTGAGATCAAAGTTGGCCAATAGAGGAGTCCTATGTCTCCCAGGGGAGAAGGCAATGACAACCCACTCCAATACTCTTGCCTGGAAAATCCCCTGGACTGATAAGCTGTAGTCCCTGGTAGGCTGTAGTCCATGGAGTCACTAAGAATTGGGCACAACTGAGCGACTTCACTTTCACTTTTCACTTTCATGCATTGGAGAAGGAAATGGCAACCCACTCCAGTATTCTTGCCTGGAGCATCCCAGGGACAGAGGAGCCTATTGGGCTGCTGTCTATGGGGTCGCAGAGTCGGACACGACTGAAGTGACTTAGCAGCAGCAGCAGAAGCATGTCTCCCAGAAACAGGTTGGCTTTAGTTTTCTTGCCACATCCAGTCATTGTGGGGAGCAGCTCATATGAAGCATGGCCTTGACTCAAACACAGAGATGGATTTCAAAATGTGACAACTAAGATCCTCAATCTGCAATGTTACTTAGAGAGGTATGAGGCTCGTTCTCAGGGCGGCCGTGCAACAGCACAGGCGATGTTATCATTCTGCAGCTGATCACTGTTTCACTTGACTACCCGTCTTAGAAATCTTGATCTGCTCACTCAGTCTAAAGGCTGGGTATTATCCCATTGTGTGACTATTTCATCGTTTGTATAATTACCCCTTCATTGACAGACATTTTAACCTATTTCCAATGTTTTTGCTATTCCATACCTTCCCCATTCCATAGGGTGGCAAAGAGTCAGACATGACTGAAGCGACTTAGCACACACACGCCCAGTGTTTCAAGGCCGTGCTGGTGGTAAACAACCTGCCTGCCGATGCAGGAGATGTGAGAGACGGGGGCTCAATTCCTGGGTCGGGAAGACCCCCTGGAGGAGGGCATAGCAACCCACTCCAGTACTCTTGCCTGGAGAATCCCATGGACAGAGGAGCCTGGCGGGCTATGGACCATTGCGTCACAGAGTCGGACATGACTGAAGCGACTTGGCATGCACAGACACGCATGCTCGCAGTGTTTCAAAGTTCATCTCATTTTGTACCCTAGAAGAATGACCAAGAAGTGAAGTTGCCTCATCCCAGCGTGTGTGTGTGTGCTGTATTTTAATAATCACTGATACATTCTCCTGCAAACTAGCTGCATCAATTTATACTCCTGTGAACAGAAAATAGATAAAAGTAACCATTTCTCCACACCTCAACCAATACGAGATAGTATCACTCTTAATTTTTGCCTATCTGATGAATGAAATGATGTCTTATTGTTGCTTTAATTTGCATTCCCTGATTATCAGTAAGATTGATCATCTTTTCATTTACTTATGGGCCATTTGTGAATTTCCCCGGTGAATCACCTATTTATATCTGTACCGTTATCATTAATTTACATAGATGTGATGTATAAAATACAATACTATTAAATTGGGAGTATCTTTTTATCATTTGGTTTTTATCAATTAATACATTCTAAAAAATATTGGAAATGTTTTCATGTTAAATGGATATTTGTAACTAAAACTATCCAGAAGGGGTGGATTCATGGGCTATGAACTCTGAAGAGCCCAATAAATATGCAGAAGACGGAGGGGGTTGAACCCTGGCTCCCTAGGAGTGTCAGCAGTGTTTGCAGCAGGCTTCCACAGCCCTGCAAATGTGCTGCATGCATGCTAAGTCACTTCAGTCGTGTCCAGCTCTTTGTGACCCCATGGACTATAGCCCTCCATACTCCTTCGTCCAAGGGATTTTCCAGGCAAGAATACTGGAGTGGGTTGCCATACCCTCCTCCAGGGGATCTTCCCAACCCAGGAATCGAACTCGAGTCTCCTGTGGCTCCTGCATTGCAGACCGATTCGTTACCACTGAGCCACCAAGGAAGCCCCTCCAAGTGGCAGGGCATCAGCCTAAAACAATGTCAGGTAGGCAGGCCTTCCTTCCCACCCCATCCTCAGCTGATGTCTTTCTAGACAGTCAGATGACAAGGGTTGAATGCCAGCTCTGCTCTGTGCTGTCTGCACAAGCTCGGGCAAATCTCTGAGTCTCAACTTTGTCATCCACAGAATACAGATAACCAGGCACTGTTAGAATCCCAGTATGAGTGCCACCTCCACCCTGGAGATGAAGCGTTAGATGCCCCGTGGACAGCTGCTGTCATGACTGCACTATGTGCCACTGCTGCTGCTGCTAAGTCGCTTCAGTCGTGTCCGACTCTGTGAGACCCCATAGACAATCAGCACTATGTGCTACTCTTATCAAAAACCACAAGAAGGAGAAACGGGTACCAATTCCTTCCCAGCCAGTTTACGTCAGAAAGAAGATGTCTATTTCCAGTGTTTTAAGGAATCTCCACACTGTTCACCATAGTGGCTGTACTAGTTTGCATCCCCAGCAGTGTAAGAGGACATGAAACATGTATATTACCACATGTGAAATAGATGACCAGTCCAAGTTCAATGCATGAAACAGGGCACTCAAAACTGGTGCAGTGGGACAACCCAGAGGGATGGGATGGGGAGGGAGGTGAGAGGGGGGTTCAGGATGGGAGACACATATACACCCGTGGCTGATTCATGTCAGTGTATGAAAAACCACCACAATATTGTAAAGTAATTAGCCTCTAATTAAGATAAATCAGTTCAGTTCAGTTCAGTTCAGTTGCTCAGTTGTGTCTGACTCTTTGCAATCCCATGGACTGCAGCACTCCAGGCCTCCCTGCCCATCACCAATTCCCAGAGTTTACTCAAATTCATGTCCATTGAGTCGGTGATGCCATCCTACCATCTCATTCTCTGTCATCCCCTTCTCCTCCTGCCTTCAATCTTTCTCAGCATCAAGGTCTTTTCCAATGAGTCAGTTCTTCACATCAGGTGGCCAAAGTATTGGAGTTTCAGCATCAGTCCTTCCAATGAATATTCAGGACTGACTTCCTTTAGGATGGACTCTTTATTTAAAACAAATAAATTAACTTTAAAAAAAAAAAAAAGAAAAGAAAAAGAAGGAAAGAAAGAAGGTATCTTCAGCCCTGAACCTGGCACAGGGAACCTGGGCTTAAGATCTTCCCACAAAGCACCTCTCCAGCCCCTTCTGCAGGAACTCCCAAAGCAAAGCCTGCGACTCCCACTGGGTGTCGCCCCCTCCGAAATCCTGTCACCCTCCCAGCACCCCAGTCAGGTCCCATTTGGCACTGACTTCTTTGTCTCTTGCTGCCTGCCTTAATCTTGTGACGCCAATTAACTTTAATGAAAGTTTCATGGGAAAATTGCGGGGTGTAGACACACAAATATGTCTTTAGCAGGAAAACAAGGACAGCCTTAGAACAGTGGTGATTTCCAGGTGGAAAGAAATGTGGAGCTTTCTGTCTCCTCCAGGCAAAAGAGGATTTATGAAACCCAAAGAAAATAACTCTCGAAGCAGAGGTTTGAACTGTGCCAAGTTTGTGACATGAAGGAAGCCGCTCCCTGAAAGGAAGTTCTGATTAAGACTGACAACCTTGCTGCCACTCCCGGGGGAGGGGGGCGGGGGACAGGCCGGCATGTCTCTTGGACAGGTAGCGGGCTCCACCCACTCACCACATGAGCCCGAGCGGGTCTGGGGGACACACCTGACTGCTGGTGATGGATTTCCCCCACTTTTATTTAATTACCCTAATTCCTCACATCTGGAGAGCCTTTCAGCATTTACAGCACACCCATTATCTTGCTTTTGCTTCCTAGCCACCTCTTAGGGTAAGAATCGCTTTGGTCCCTGTTTTGTGCATGGGCAAAAATGAACCAAGCAAAGGAGAGGTGATTCACAAGGTAATGAGACGACTAGAATGCAGGTACCCTACTGCTCCCTGCAGCTTTCCCAAGGAACACACACGTCCGGCTTGCTTTCTCCCTCGCCCTCCTGGAAACTTACCTCCCGAATGTGACAAGCAGAACTTACTGGGAGTAGTGAGAACAAATTCATAGGTTGCTCTATGTTCATCACTGCAGCTGCTGTTGCCAAATCCTCATATCTCTATTCCTAAGGGACATCTCTAGGGTGCCTGTGTTTCCTCTAAAACTCCATCTTGAGAGGTACCTAGAGCAGGTGTCCCATACTAGAAGGGGGGCTTTGGCCTTGCTGACTAGCCACTGCCTGATCTTGTTCAAACATTTGTGGCTGGACTCTTATTTTTTCCACCCCACCCTGCCCCACCAAAAGAACAAGAAAATATGTACCCTGATTATATTATTATAACATTCAACTTAAAAGAATGCCTTTGAAACTATTAAATAATAGCTCCCAGTTCTCAAGTGCAGGCACTATGTTAGGCCCTGTGCTTTACAGCATAAGCACACTGTCTGACTTAGTTCTCTCTACAGCCAGCTGATGAAGCTATTTGTGGTAAGACAGCTAGTTACCATCAGAGAGCAATGCTCCTTCTTCCATAGTAAGAGAATGGTAGCCGAATACCTGGTTGCCCAGCTAAAGACTACATTTCCCAGGCTCCTTTGCAACTAGTCTGGTCATGTGACTACATTTATATCAGTAGAATGTTGTTGTAAGCTCTGTGTTCAACTTTGGGGTCATTCTTTTTTTAAAATAGAAACTTATTAATTTTAATTGGAAGCTAATTACTTTACAATATTGTCTTGGTTTTGCCATACATTGACATGAATCTGCCATGGGTGTACACGTGTTCCCCATCCTGAACCCCCCTCCCACCTCCCTTGGGGTCATTCTTTAACTCCAAAGGCAAACCCCTTACAGTGACCTCTCTCTCTCTCTCTCATTCCCATTTCTGCATAATGATTTTGACCATATGGATGAGGACAATAACCCTGAGAGGCAGGACAGTATGGTAGATGGGGTCTTGGTCCTGGAATGACCACACAACTGGAATGAACACAACTGCACATTGACTGTGCAGTTCACGCAGGACCAGCTGTTCATGCAGGACTGATACATGAGAGGAAAACACACATATATTTTTTGAGCCCCGTATTTTGCCATCTCTTTGTTTCTCACTGTAGCTTCATCTTTAACTGATGCAGTATTATTATGCCCATTTTACAGATGGGGAACTTAGGCTCATAAAGATTAAGTAACTTGCCCAAGTTTATATGAATACAAAGCAAGGATTCAAGCCCATGTTTGTTGGATTCCAAAACCTCTGCAAGATGATTCATTCATTCATTTATTCATCAAGGCTTTAACAACTATCTATGTAATTGAAGCAAGAATCCCAGGGCTTTGCTGGTACAGGAGGATCGTAAATCCATGTGTTGCCTCCCTCCCTTTCACCCTCAAGAGAATGCCATGCTCAAGAGGTGAGTTTCCCTGATGAAAGTTAATTTCAGAACTTCTTCCTGGTCTTTGTGTAGCCGTAAGTGAGTAAGTAGATGGCTCTGAAGTGGTTTTCAGCTCCTTCTACAGATGACTCTCAGAGGGGAGCCCAGGATGACCAAAGAAGGATTAAAAGAGAAACAGAGACCACCTTAATTAATACTCTAATGGCTTTTCCCTTGGAGAGGAGTCTGTGAAGATGGGGTGGCATTTGGAGAAATGTCTTTTTCTCTTAGCATGGTCTACGCTGTTTCAGTTCAGTTCAGTTGCTCAGTCGTGTCCAACTCTTTGCGACTCCATGAATCACAGCACACCAGGCCTCCCTGTCTATCACCAACTCCTGGGGTCTACCCAAACTCATGTCCATCAGGTCAGTGATGCCATCCAGCCATCTCATCCTCTGTAGTCCCCTTCTCTTCCTGCCCCCAATCCCTCCCAGCATCAGAGTCTTTTCCAATGAGTCAGCTCTTCACATGAGGTGGCCTAAGTACTGGCGTTTCAGCTTCAGCATCAGTCCTTCCAATGAACACCCAGGACTGGTCTCCTTTAGGATGGACTGGTTGGATCTCTTTGCAGTCCAAGGGACTCTCAAGAGTCGTCTCCAACACCACAGTTCAAAAGCACAAATTCTTCGGTGCTCAGCTTTCTTCACAGTCCAACTCTCACATCCATACATGACCCCTGGGAAAACCATAGCCTTGACTAGACGGACCTTTGTTGCAGTCTCTGAGAATTCATATTTCTCATTAGAAGAGGTATAGGTGCATGTGTATACATATGTTTGCTCATGTTCACATATTTGTGTGCCAGTGTGGTTACATGTGTATGCAGATAACTGAGTATGCTACCGTGTATGTATACATGTATGTGTGATGTCTATTATACTTTTGGTGTGGTTATGTAACAGTTGTGTGTGTGTGTGTGTTGGGGGGGGTGCTCCTTTAGTAGTTGTGTCTGTGTTTGGAAATGAGGGTGGTGATCTACCAGTTGTTACTGGATGGCTAGGAAGAATCACCCCTGCACACCTCCCCCTGTGAGAAGCCTAGCATACCTGACTTGGTGTGGCCAACCACACCCCAGGTGTCCCACTGGTCTTCTCCCGAAAACACACACACAAACACGAGCTCATCTTTTATTTTTATTTACAATGTTGTGTTAGTTTTAGGTGTACAGCAAAGTGATTCAGCTGTATATGTACATATATGTGTGTGTGTGTGTGTGTGTGTATTCTTTTTAGGTTCTTTTCCATCACAAGTTTTTATAAGATATTGAACATAGTTCTCTTGCTATACAGTAGGTTCTTATTGGTTAACTTTATGTTTGTTTGTTTTCATGCTCACTTTTTTTTATGCTTTGATCAAATCACTCAGTTTCTGGAAAGGAATTACAAAGATTACTGAAGCTCACAGACTATCTGTTGAAAGGAGGAAGTGAATTCCAGGGTCAGGCCAAACCTCCAAGCCAAGCTCAGAGCTTTCCCAGTGTGAAGTAGAGACTCACCTAGAAGGTTTAGAGGAGGAGCCAGGCTCCAAGAAGGAGAGGGCCGCCCCAGCTAGGAGCCCAGACTCCCCGTGCGTGGTTGACCTGGTCTTTGTGCTTTTCTTTCAGGGAGTTTGTGGGAGCCCTATGGACTGGGAAGTTTTGCATCTTCTGCTTCTGGTGTTGTCAGTCCTGTTGGTTACTCCCATCGCCCCAGGAAAGTCTGGCCTGGCTGTGCAGGAACAAGTGGCAACAGGGCCATACAAGCCTGTGTATCTTCTGCCCTCACTCCCACCCTTCAGAGGTGCCCCAGCCCCTCAATCTGCCCAGAGTACAAGCGGTGACCATTCCTAAAGTGCACAGAGGTCTCAAGGATGATGAACAAGGGCCAGAGAACACCCTGGAGAGGTAGACGGGAGACAAACCTTGAGCAGCCCCATGTGTCCTGGATGGAGGTAACTCAAAGCGGTGAGGCTGAAGTTGGGCTCCACTTATCCTGTTGCTGGGCCTAGGGCCTAGGAGCATATGTATAGCTGAGAGAGGGTTTCCTGAGTCAGTAATGACTCCTATTATGCAAAAGAATCTTTAATATTTTCTCTTCTGTTCTATTTCATGTTTTGCCAGTGCTGTGGAAAACACCCAGCAAAGTGGTTTTGGGATCCCCTGAAATTTGGTAATGAGTAGTTAGGAAAGCACTTGCTGGAGTAAGTCATGCGGGAAGCAGCAGTGGGCAGAGGAGCAGCTGTGTCTTCATAGCTGAGAGGATGGGACCAGGGGGAGATAACTGAGACGCCTGAAGCTGACATTTAAAGAGGCACTCACTCTCAAGGTTGGCACCCAAGAGTAAGCACCTCCTCATATTTTGTTTCCCACCTACTTCTCTGGTCACATCCTAGTCTCAGCCTTGCCACTAGGCACTTTTCCTGTGTCAGGCTTTGTGCTAAGGGCTTGTGCACACCATCGCATTCCATCCTCTCCTCTTTTCACCAGGAAGACTGAACCAGCAGAGATACCCAGGGAATGTCAGTATGACTATTAGCAGCCCCCAGACTTGAGAGTCCCTTGGACTGAAAAGAGAACAAACCAGTCAATCCCAAAGGAAATCAACCCTGAATATACATTGGAAGGACTGATGCTAAAGCTGAAGCTCTAGTACTTTGGCCACCTGATGTGAATATCCCACTCATTGGAAAAGACCTTGATGCTGAGAAAGACTGAAGGCAAAAAGGAGACGGGGTCAGCAGAGGTTAGATAGCATCACCAACTCCATGGACGTGAATTTGAGCAAACTCTGGGAGACAGTGAAGGACAGAGGAGCCTGGCGTGCTGCAGTCCACAGGGTCGCAAAGAGTCGGACACGACTGAGCAACTGAACAACGAACAAGACATCTTGGGTGACTGATGATAGCACCAGGACCAAAAAGCAACAGGAATGGCCGGCTTGAGTGGGGAGGGCTGGCAGAGGGGCTGAAAATACCTGTATGAGAGCTAAAAAGTCACATACATAAAAAGCATATATATTCACAGCACATAGGTGGATCAGCAGATAGTAACTGAGTTAGATGTAGAAGGGAAGGTAACAGTGACTTCTAGTTATGCTGACCTCGGGCAGAAAGAGCTTGACAAGGAGGATGCCCCTACAAATTCGCTGTACTGCGGCTTCCTCTGTGAACATCCTTTATGCCAACATCTCAGGCTGCCACTCAGGACCACAGTTAGCCTATCGGTCACCTTCGTGTGAGTTAGAAAAAATGCACCCTTTCCTCTGGGCAAAAACAGCGCCACAGCCTTTCCAGCAGCCCCGGTGCCATTGGCTCAAACATCATCTTGTTTGTTAGACCCTTAAGGGCCTTTCAAGTCCTTGCTTTTGAACCAAGTTCTATGTGAAGAGAAAAACACAGGTCAGATCCCATTCCAGAGAAGCACAAAGGCAAATTATATAAATGAACACGGCCATTCGTGGAGTCCCGTTTGCAAATTCAGCATTTACAAGGCAGTGGGCTCTGATGGAAACTTCCCAACGCTGTTCTTTCACAATCCAGTGTCTTGGGTAGGGGTGGAAGAGGTGGAAAGAGACCCCATTTTCTTTCTTTCTTTTTTTTGATATGCATCTGGATTTTTTTAATTTATTTATTTTAACTGGAGGCTAATTACTTTACAATATTGTATTGGTTCTGCCACACATCAACATGAATCCACCACGGGGGTACACGTGTTCCCCATCCTAAACCCCCCTCCTACCTCCCTCTCCATTTTCTATATGGAGAAGCATCATAAAATATAGCCCCAACCTTGTTCCCTGTATCCAAGCTTTCAGGGACTTAGTATCCACTCAGATGATGACCTACCATGGGGATATGAACCCCGGTATTAAACACCCAGACCCGTGAGCCTCAGAGAAAAAACTAGCTTCCCAGCCCTGTGTAGAGAGAATTGCTACTGTGTTCAGGAAAAGCCAACAGAGCCTGGGCCCCAGGAATCCGAAAGTTACTACAGATATCAGATAAACGAGGTTCCGCCCTGCAGAGACCGGACTTGACAGGCCCATAAAGGCGGCCTAATACCCTGAGCCCGTGTGCTTTTGATATCATGTCTCATTTTCTGCATGAATGAGAGACTCAGCCAAGGGAAGAAATCTTAAGTTTTCATTTACAGCTCAGGAAGCCTGGCTCGCCTGCCGTGGGCAACCATGAGGGCTGCCGCAGAGCTGGTGGCCACCTGGCCTGGCACACACGGAAAGAGCAGGGGTCCTCAGTGGCTGCTCAGTAATTTAATGGGAAATGGAAACTCCCATGCCCTCCCGAGGCTGAGTCCTGACAAACAAGGTTTCAGGGCTGAGTAAATCTGCAGTGAGCCCTGATTTCCTGGTGCTTTGAGGGAGAAAAGAAACCCAGGGCCCATAGGTAAGGTCAACTCCGGGGCAGTCTGTCGAGCTTGTGATTAGTGACCCTGATCTGGGCGTTCAGGCCCTCTGCTCTCACTCCCTCCAGGAAAGGGAAGTAGAAAGGAACAGACACTTCCTTGGCACCTACTGTCAAGCTGTAGGCCACCGTCTCCACCTCTAGTCTTTCTTTAACTATCATTCCCACTTGACAGATGGGAATACTAAGTCATACAGATAGCAAGTGTCAGAGCCAAGCTTCTGATGCTCCTCAGAAAGCCAGCAACCTCTGGGCTCTCCTTCCTGAGAGCCTCCCCCAAGTAAAGATCTGCTAGCCGTCATTTACACATCAGTGCAGAAGACACCAAGGGCTTGGCTTCCCAGGAAGCTCAGGGGTAAAGAATCTGCTTGTCAATGCAGGAGATGCAGGAAACATGGGTTTGATCCCTGGGTCGGGAAGGTGCCCTGGAGAAGAAAATGGAAACTCACTCCAGTATTCTTGCCTGGGAAACTCCATGGACAGAGGAACCTAGCGGGCTACAGTCCATGGAGTCACAAAGAGTCAGATACGACATACGCACCCAAAAGTCACCAAAGGCAGAGGCAGCTGAAATCTGGTAGGAAGAAGGATGCTGCATTGAAAGTGCATGTGCCAAACAGGCAGCTGAGTTGGCTCGTGTCCGGGAGCTCCCGCGGGAGGACCCCTCTCTGAACTTGAGCATTCCAAGCTCTGTGCATGGTTTTGCCTTTGCAATTCTGTATTCTTACCCCCAAATTTTAGCAGCTTTAAACTTGAGACTTCTCTTGCTGCATGCATGCAGGTTGTGTTTTACTGGAGAGGTGGCTTTGGAGATGGTGCTGATGGAGATGATGGGTGTGTGTGTGTGTGTGTGTGTGTGTGTGTGTATGGCTGAGTCCCTTCGCAGCCCCTTCACTCTGGAGGCCAGAAGTTCAAAACCAAGGCATTCAAGCGGTTGCTTCCTACCAAAGGCTCTCAGCGAGAAACTGTTGCAAGCTGCTCTTCGGGTGGTTACTGACAAGGTTTGGCTTCCCTTGACGTGTAGATGAATCACCGCAATCTCCACCTCCCTCCACAGGGCACTCTTCCCTGGATCTGTTGTGTCCCTGTCCAGTTTTCCATCTCCTTTTAAGGCTATCTTAATCCAGCATGACCTCATCTTAACTTGATCACATCTGCAAAGACCCTGCTTCTGAACAGGGATTGCAGGGTAGGACTTTAACAGTTCTTTGGGCAGGAACCCAATTCTACCCACTGTAGGAGCTGGGGTCACCTTTGCCAGAGTAGACTCCTGGCCCTGTCATTGGAGCCTCAGTGGCTTCTCAATCCACGTGCTACGGCCCTGCCCAGGGGCTTGTGTGAGCAGGGCTGATCCCAGTGGTTCATCTTGCCCAGGATAGGAGAAGTGGCCAGTCCAACAGCCTGTCTCCGGGCTTCCCTGGCACACCTCAGAAAGCTTGAGGCTCTCATGGGTAACAGAGGAAGAATGGGGCTTTCCCCTTCTCCAGTCACCCCACAAATCAAAGTAGATATGTCCCCTGGAAGCCTCCTGATTTATCCACCTGCTGTAGACTGAATGTTTGTGTCGCCCCTCCTGCCCAAAAAATCATACATTGAAACCTTGTCCCTAATGTAATGGTATTTGGGGGTGGGGCTTTGAGGAGGTGATTAGGGCAGATATGAATGGGATCTGTGTCCTTATAAGAGATCCCGGAGAGCTCTCTTATTCCTTCAGCCAGAGGGAGAAGATGGCCACCCATGAATCAGGAAGCAAGCTCTCATCAGACACTGAGTCTGCTAGTGCCCTGATTGTGGACTTACCAAATCTCCAGCCTCCAGAACTCCATGAAATAAATCGTGGTGCCAAAGCAGCCTCAGACAATACAGAAAGCAATGGCTGCAGCTGAGTGCCAATAAAACTTTATTTATAAAAACTGATGGACAGCTGGGTTGGCCCAAGGCCCATAGTTTACTGACCTGGCCTAGCTCATCAGTTATCGAGCCAGTCCCTTTCATTGTTAGAGCTTAGGTTGGTCCCAAATTAGAGCTGTTCTAAATAAGTCTGCAGAGATCTTGGTGCTGACATCCCAGTCTACATTTCTGATTATTTTCTTAGGACAGAGTCTCAGAAGAACTACAGTTTGAAGGCTCTTGAGTTATATTGACAAATTCAGTAAGCATCACGTTTTTCCTTTGAGCCAGGCCTTACACTTTGACCTGTACCTTGGCTGTACCACAACTGTTTTCCAGATGTCTCAAGCAGAATTTCTGTCTCTTCTCTCAGACTTCCAGGTCCTCAAGTGTAAAGATGTGACATCTTATTCTGCTATTCTGTGCCTTGCCCTCAGCTTTCCATCTTCCTCCTCTCCCCCACAAAGCTTGTGCACAAGTGAGTGCATGCACACACACACACACACACTTGCCCAGTGTCTATTGTGACTGCACACATAAGATACACAAGGGAAACTGAGTAATAGCTGAACAAATGAACTCTACGTGTTTAAAACCCTAAGGAAGCACAAGCCAGATACATGTAGTTAGTCACTGATACTTGAATGTAGCGGACCTTCATAAGTCAGATGATAAATAAACCTCACTCTTTCCCAGAAAACCCTGGGCAAGACATCAAAGAAAATAATAACCATTTGTCCTACAGTCCTGTGTTCCTCTTTGCTTGCCCAGGGATTGGTGCCACCCCTGCGCCACCCCTTTCCCAGAAAGGCCCTTGGAAAGACAGGGATCACACAACCTCGGTTTACCCCCTTCCCCTCATTGTCACCAACCTCCACTGCTCTGGGTCCACACCACAGGGGACCCTCTCACCAGCTCTGCCATTAATCCAGTTCATGAAAAAGTTTAAATGTTCTTTTACATTTCTTTTCACCTTGAATTTTTCGTGAAACCAAATGGCGGTTTCCAAAGGTGAAAAACTGTTATTTTCCAAGGCAAATTCCTGTGAAGTGAAAATTGCTAGCTTCACACAGCTCTACCACTGATGACTATTATTACTGCGGATGCTAGATTAACACAATTTGATCAGGAAAAAGTAAAACCTGGGTTATATTCCTAGCAGGCCTTAAATATTCCCATGGCCAGACTTTCACAGACCAAGAGTGAGCGGGAGGTCTTCCCAAGGCTCTGGCCACCAGGCCCACTGTCATCGCTCCTGTGGATGCCCACTGAAGCTGGGCCCCTACCAGGCACAGTCAAACTCAAGAACATGCCTCTTATCCTCCTGAAGACAGGGATGGACTCTGTAAAGAGCACTAACTCAGACCCTTTAAGCAGAGACAAACAGTGTTTGCTAGTCTTTAGAGAATGGGATAGAATTGCTTAAAACGATGACCTGTATGGGAAAATATCTCCCCATGTATTAGTTCATAGAGCTGCCTGACAAGTAGCACAGACTGGGTGATGTCAACAACACAAATTCATTTTCTCACAGTCAAGGACCAAGTCCAGGATCAAGGTGTCAGCAGAGTTGGTTTCTTCTGAGGCCTCGCTCCTTGGCTTCTAGATGGTCATCTTCTTCCAAAGTCTTCATGTAGCCTTCTGTGTGTGTGTGTGTGTATGTGTGTGTCTCCTAATCTCCTCTTCATACAATTCATGTTCAGCCACTTCAGAGGTGTCCCACTCTTTGTGACCCTATGGACTATAGCCCACCAGGTTCCTCTGTCCATGGGATTCTCCTGGCAAGAAAACTGGAGTGGGTTGCCATACTCTCCTCCAGGGGATCTTCCTGACCCAGGGATCAAACCCAGACCTCCTGCACTGCAGGCAGGTCCTTTACCGTCTGAGCCACCAGGCTGGTGCCAAAAGGTGAGAGTGCCGCTGGAGTCAGAAGCAGGAGTGAACTCACATGTCACAAAGCATCACTCTTGGGGTTTGGAAGTGTGGAAAAGTAAAAGTCACTCAGTTGTGTCCGACTCTTTGCAACCCCATGGACAACACAGTCCACGAAATTCTCCAGGCCAGAATTCTGGAGTGGGTAGCCTTTCCCTTCTCCAGGGGATCTTCTCAATCCAGGGATTGAACCCAGGTCTCCCACATTGCAGGTGGATTCTTTAGCAGCTGAGCCACAAGGGAAGCCCAGGAGTACTGGAGTGGATAGCTTATCCCTTCTCCAGTGGATCTTCTCGACCCAGGAATCGACCTGGGGTCTCCTGCATTGCAGGTGGATTCTTTACCAATTGAGCTATCATGTGGATCTCAGCTTAAATATCGGGAAATCTGAGTCACTACTACCTTGATGTCAGAGGTTATCTGGGCATTGTCACTTCCAAAAGGAAGAAAAAGTGCCCCCTTCAGGTGCTTTTGGGTGTCTCATCTAGGGGTCATGCACAGCGCTGGGAAGTGATAGATGTCTGCAGTGACAAGCCGTGGCTAACTGTTTTTGCATGCTTTTCCTGGGTGTCTGGCTGTCAGCAGCAAAGATGGAGATGAAGAAAAAGCACAAGCCTCTGCTTAAAAAAAGAAATTTATCTCTGAAAGCCCAACACCCTGAGCTTACCACAGAATGAGAGTTTTTTCACTTCTAAATTCTAACAAATGCCCTCAGTTGGAATATCCCAAGAAGTTCTTGGCTATGAAAAGCTGAGTCATTTTACCTAGAGATGAAGTCATTTTACCTAGAGTTAGGGTGAAGGCAGCTTTTGGGTGGGAGGAAAGGGCATAATCCCAGGCTGTACATTTGGCGGGGTTGGGGGGGGGGTGTCCCTGCACTCTCCCCTGTCTGCAGCCCCCTGGAATCCCTGGGCTGGAGATAGGAGTCAGCACTGGGTTGGGTCCGTGCTTTACGGGGCTTCAGGGTAAATTGTGTGAGATAAAATGGGAGTCTCACTCCACACCTAACTGACAATAAGAAGCTGATTCCCCAAGCTTCTCTTTGGAATGTTCTGGTAGAGACCACACCAGTCGGTTGGGGCCACTCGATTCTCATCCATTCTAATAAAACTTGAACCAACTCGTTATAAAGTCATTGAAAGAAATCCTGGAAGAATAGCTGACCCTCCACAATGGAAAGAGCATGACCCACTCCCAGGCTACTCCTTGGCAAGGCCTGGCCCCTTGGCCTGGGCCCGTCTGCCCTCGCCATGGCCTGGCTTCCCCAGGACTCCCTCTGGTACCCAGCTTGGACAAAAGCATTTCCCACCCTCTGCCCAGCACCAGCAGCATCAGACTCACCTGGGAGATGATTAAAACTGCAGAATCACTGAACTGCCCCAGACCTACTGGGTCAAGATCTGCCTTTTTGCCAGATCCCTGTAACAATTTGAGAAGGGTTGGTCTTAGCAAGGAACTTAAGCAGCTAGTTCTGAGGCTTCATGAGAGAGCACCCCGTGCTGTGTGGACAGAGAAAACTAGCAGTGGTTTATAAGCTCTAAAGTGAGAGTCACGGGGCAGACTCTGGTAAAGTGTTCGTGATGAGTAGCAACAGAATGTACTACTGAAGACAGAGAAGGACCCTCCCCAACCCTGCTGGAGAATGGAGCCAGCTGGTCAAAGCTCCAGGGTCCTGAGCATCTCCTCTGTGCAGGCCTGTGCTAAAACAAATGTTCTGTAGGCTTTGCATGCATTTAATTCTTGCACCAGCCACATGAGGTTGACATTCATATTCTAAGTGAAAGAAATGAAGGCTTTTAGTACAGTCCTCTGGAAAATCATTGAGGTGGCTCAGTGGTAAAGAATGTGCCTACCAATGCAGCAGATACAATAGACTCCAGTTCTATCCCTAGATGGAAAGATCTCCGGAGAAGGAAACGGCAACCACTCCAATATTCTTGCCTGGAGAATCCCAGGGACAGAGAAGCCTAGTGGGCTACAGTCCATGGGGTCACAAAGAGTCGGACGTGACTTGGCGACAGAGCATGCATGCATGTAATGTTGAAGATCCTTACTCCCTGCCTGCATGCATGCTAAGTTGCTTCAGTCGTGTCCGACTTTTTGCAACCCCATGGACTGTAGTCTGCTAGACTCCTTTGCCTATGGGATTCTCCAGACAAGAATACTGGACTGGGTTGCCATGCCCTCCTCCAGAGGATCTTTCCAACCCAGAGATCGAGCCCATGTCTCTTACATCTCCTGAATTGGTGGGCAGGTTCACTTACCACTAGCACCACCTGGGAAGCCCTTCCCTTGTCTCTAAGTTCCAGTGATTTCACTTCTGTGTGTGTCCTATGGGAACTTATCCACGTGTGAAGTAGAAGGCACGCACTAAAATGTGCACAGAAGTGCATTTATAATTGTGAAAAAATCAGTACAGCCCAAATGCTCACCAAAAGGAGACTGGACAGATACATTTTAATGTATTCCTACAACGGGATATTCTCTAGCAGGAAAAAAAAGTTGATGAAACACAGCCTTGCTTAATAGCAAGAATGAATCTCAGAATATATGTTTAAGTGAGAAAAAAGCAAGTCGCACAAGAGAATACAATACAACTTTTTTAAAGCTAAAAAAAAAAAATCCAAACAAGCAAAAATAAGAAATATATTATTTAGGGGTGGATATGTAAATAGTAAAAAAAGTTTGCACTGTTTTCCGTTGTGTTCTGTTGTTTTTAAGGAAGAGAGCCATAGACATATTTCAGGATCACAGCTACTTCTCTTGTGGAGGCAGAGGGCTGAAGGAAAGAGGCCCATAGCTGATGCAAAGATATTGGAAAAAAATACCTCTTAGGTTGGGAAGTGAGTTCATGGGGATTTATCACTTATTCATATGTTGTCTGTCTTCTATTATATGTGCATATATATAATTTCCAAGAAAAATCAAAATGGTGAAAGCTGACATCAAAAGACAATAGCTTGACTAGGATTACACTGCTAGTAATTGATAGCACTGGGGTTTGAACACAGGCAATTGACTGCAGAGTCCACGTAACCATGAGCTGAGCTGAACTGTCTCTTGTGTGTTTGGCTGCCCCAAGAGCAGCTACAAATACAATATTATCCACAAGTATGACTACAGGCTGGAGAAGGAAGTGGCAACCCACTCCAGTACTCCTGCCTAGAAAATTCCATGGATGGCAGAGCCTGGTAGGCTACAGTCCACGGGGTCGCAAAGAGTCGGACACAAATGAGCGACTTCACTTTCTTTCTTTCTATAGTTCCTTTCGGAGAAGGAAATGGCAACCCACTCCAATGTTCTTGCCTGGAGAATCCCATGGACAGAGGGGCCTGGTGGGCTACAGTCTATGGGTTTGCAAAGAGTCGGACATGACTAAGCAACTAACGCACACACACATGACTACAGGGCCCAGGGATGGGGTGGGGGTGGGGGAGCGGAGGGGTTGATCTGAATGACCCAGGTTACTCCACAAAGGGACAGGGGCAAACAGGTGCATGTCAGACACAACTCAAAGTGAGGGCAGTGCTGGGTCATCCTCTTCCCCAAGCTGGTTCCAGGGGACTCCAATCCGCCTCTGAATCTACGTGCCTTGTTCCACTGGGTGCATGGTGACCCCTGCTCACAAGAGGCTCACAAATCTGCCTGCGTTTGCTCCAAGTTCCAGCACTGTGTGGCTACTATGGATGCATAAAATAAGGAAAAGAGACAGAAGCAGAAGAGAAAAGTGGGTATATCCTGCTCATTTTCACGTCATCTAATAAGGTGTTTCAGGGGCCCTTGCTTTTGGAAAACACATTGGAATTATTGAAAAAGCTTCTACTCTCTCTTGCCTTCCTGTTGGTCCATGTTGTGAAAAGCACTCCATCCCTACTGACAGATAAGGAGGGAAGCACCCAGAGAGGGTAAACAAATTGCCCAAAGTCAAAGCTGTGTGGCCTTGGGCAAGTCAATTTCCCTCTCTGTGCTTCAATGTCCTCACTTGTAAAACAGAAGGGTTGACCCCGGTGATTCACAATTGACAAATGGCAGTTCTCAGGGGAGAGAAGCAGGAGAAAATCACCATCTCCCAGTCTGACTGGTTCTTCAGTACCTCTCCTTAGGAAGACCCCATGGGTTCAAAAGAACCGAAAGGAAAAGGGAAAGACAACACCGTGTCAGGAAAATACACACAGACACACAAAGTCAGCTCCTGCTGCTCTATTTATCACTTAGGCTCCGTTCTGGAGAGCCTAAGAGAATAATTTGGATTTCCTGTTCATTGCCTGGCTTCAATAGCAAACAGCCCATCACCAAGTGAACACAAAGGAGGAACGAAACGGCATCGCCCAACCAGCGGCATGGCCAGTGGAGTGCAGAGACAATGGGCACTGGTTTAATTTCCCCACCTCCTCCCAAACTGCACTCGAAGCAAAGTCAGATGACGCCTTCCCAGAAAGTGGAAGAGGAAAATATCAATCTGTTTCGGGGAAAGCTACGAATTGCGTGTGCCTGGAATACTTGATATATGACTGTAGCCTGGTGAGCAACAAGTGATTCTGGCTGTTGCATTTGATCTTGGGATGGTAATATGCTCTCCTGACATCATCCAAATGGGGAACGACTGAGGATGTTTTATATAAGATGCTTGCAGACTTCAAAGGCCACTCTTAACCCCGAACCGCCCCTCTTCCCTCCCTTTCTTCCTCTTTTCCCTCCAGACCCTCCTCTCCCTTCGCCCAGCAAATTGTTTCGGGGCCAAAAGTGATTGTAGGACGATCAAGAATCAAGGAACTTGTGGCAGGTGGTACCACCTGTGTCTGGGCAGCAGCCTCTCGGGCCGCATCTGCTCTGCAGTTGTGGAGGGAGGAAGGGGGGGCTGCATCTGAGAAGGGTTCCCAGCCGGAGAGCCAGAAGCCTGGGCCGCCAGGGAGGGCAGCTGGCAGGGGGAGGGGGGACGNTTGGAACCAGTCTGTTGTTCCATGTCCAGTTCTAACTGTTGCTTCCTGACCTGCATATAGATTTCTCAAGAGGCAGGTCAGGTGACCTGGTAGTCCCATCTCTTGAAGAATTTTCCACATTTTATTGTGATCCACACAGTCAAAGACATAACTGAATCACTTTGCTATACATCTGAAACATTGTAAATCAACTATACTTCAACTTAAAAAAAATATATATGATCCCTATGAAAGCCCTTTGCCTTGGAAAGTAGATTTCCTGGTGTGAATTGCCATTACTGTTCTGTGGCCACATCCCGGCAGAGTAGAATGGTGACCCCTGGACCCCCAAGCGGATTTCCCCTTCTGCTCTCTGAAATTCCCTTAGCGCAGGTTTTCCCAGCTTCGATACTGTTGAGGTTCAGGGTAGGCTAAGCCCTCTTTAGGGAGGCTGTTTTGAGCTCTGTAGGACAATTAGCAATATCTCTTGCCTCTACCACTAAATGCTAGAAGCAGCCCCACTCCACCCAGTCTTACAACAGCTAAAAATATTACAGACGTTGCCCAGTGTTCTCTACTGGGGGGAATACCAGCTCTGGTCAAGAATCATTGCTTCAGTAGGACCCATGGTATTTCTGCCCTTCGACACAGTGGGTGGCCTGGAGAGAAGGGACGTGGTGTTTCCGATTCGTACTGAGGGTTCAACTGACTCAGCCTCTAATGAGCTGTGTGAGTTTAGACAAGCCTCTAACCTCTCTGGGCCTTGGTATCTCGTTTGTGAAAGGAGGAACAAGGGAATGAGCCGCCCTGTAGGGTTTCTCGACTTGGGGCTGAGTCCTCTCCCAAGGAGCAGTTGCGTCGGATGGGGGAAGGGCTGGGGACCTGGTAGGCAGGAGCCATGGGAAGAAAGGATGGAAAGATGAGAGCGTCTACATCATGAAGGTACCATCTCCCCAGAGGCTGGCCTGGTGGAGAACTGAAATTCTTGCTTCTTGCAGGTCCTTCAGAAGGGAGTATGAAGTCTACAATATAATAGAGTAACTGCCAATGGTCCTTGAGCCCTTTTAGGAGGCATTTTGCCATGCTTTTTACATGCCTCATTTCATTTAGTCATCACAACCACCCAAACGGCCCTCTGAAGTAAGTTTAATTATTGCCCATTTCACAGATGAGGATGCTGAGGCTCAAAGTGGGTGAGTGAACAAAAAGTGTATATGGCGGGGAAAAAAGTGAATGAAGAGAGCCCAGAGGAAAATGGAAGACCTGTCCTAAAGCAAAGTCCTGCACCACTTTGATTAAGCTCCTGCCCCAACTAGAGAAAGATTCTCTCTTGATTCATGCATCTGATAATAAGAGAGGTGCCAATTACATGCCTTCTACTACCATTGATTAGTTCTGTGTTGCTGGAAACTACATATGTTGGAAAGATGAACCAACATCACAAAATTTCCACGTGGCTTTGGCACAAGCCTTTTGGGTTCTCCATGCTGCTCTCCCAGGAAACCCCAAATCATCACAAGCCCTCTGGAGCCTGCAACTTCCCATCCTTGCCCCAGCACAGAAGCAAGAGGCTGCCACCCCTGTATTTCAAACTCTTTCTGTGTGCTGAGCCATAATACTCTTCCTGTTGGTGACTTAGCTTCTCTTCCTCCCACAAATATACTTGGGGCTATTTTGGAAGGATTTTGCCATGACAGCCTCTGAGTGCTAATGAGTGTGACTCCAGAAGAGAAATTTCCATTAGTAGGTAAGAAAAGAAGACAAATAACCTTGAAATTTAATAAGCAGTACTGTGTCTTGTATTTTTCAGGGTTCTCCAGAGAAACAGAACCAATAGGATATAAATAGATAGATAGAGACAGACAGACAGAGGACAGATATGTAGATGTTGTTGTTCAGCAGCCAAGTCATGTTTGACTCTTTGTAACCCCATAGACTGCAGCATGCCAGGCTTCCTTGTCCCTCACACATATATAGAACTGTATAAAAAGATATATAGATAGAGGTATTTATTTAGAAGAGGAGGTTTCTATTAATAACAGGAACCAGCTCACATGATTATGGATGCCAAGAAACTCCATGATCTGGCCTGTGCAAGCTGGATGTCCAGAAAGTGATGTGAAAGTCTCTTCAGTTGTATCCGACTCTTTGCGACCCCACGGACTACAGTCCACTAAGATTCTCTGTCCACAGAATTCTCCAGGCCAGAATACTGGAGTGGGTAGCCATTCCCATCTCCAGGAGATCTTCCCAATCCAGGAATCGAACCCAGGTTTCCCACACTGCAGTGGATTCTTTACCATCTGAGCCACCAGGGAGGTCCAGAGAAGCAGTAGTTAAATCCAGTCCAATCCCAAAGACCTGAGAACCAGGGAAGCCAATGGGGTATTTCCTAATTTGAGTCCAAAAGCCCAGGAATTAGAAGCATTGATGTCCAAGGTTAAAAGAAGATATATGTCTCTGCTCAAGCAAGAGGGCACATTCACCTTCTTCCACCTTTTTGTTCCACATAGTCACCCAAGGGTTGGGGTGATGCTGACCGTATGAGAGAGGGTGATCTTCTTCACTCAGGTGACCAAATCAAATACTAGTCTCTTCCAGAAATACCCTCACAGACACACCCAGTCATAATGTTTTACTGATTATTTGGATGTTCCCTGGCCCAATCAGATTGACACACCAAATACTGACCATCACAGTCGCTTATCTGCTAGCAAGGTCCTACATGCTAAATTCTACCTGGCGCTCAAGTTCAAAACTAAAGTTGTTTTGTGGTTACATCCTTCATTCAACAAATATGTCTTGAGTACCTGCTACATGGGCTGGGTGATGCTGAGAATCCAGGGGGGGAAAAACACGGGCCCTGCTCTCCCATGGCGTATACTCTCAGAGGACAGCACACGTGATAGTGTACGGCCAAAGAAGAGACCTGAAGACCCAAGAGAAGACTTCCTGGGAGGAAAGACTTCCTGGGAGGAATGGGCCTTGAAGGACGATAATAGATGGTGCCCCACAACCTTGCTTCAAATCTCATCTTGGACGTTCAGCAGCTGTTTGCCCAAGGCAAGTTACTTCTCTGTGCCTCCCTTTCCTCATTTGTAAAGTGAAAGTGAAGTCGCTCAGTCATGTCCAACTCTTTGTGACCCCATNAATGGGCCTTGAAGGACGATAATAGATGGTGCCCCACAACCTTGCTTCAAATCTCATCTTGGACGTTCAGCAGCTGTTTGCCCAAGGCAAGTTACTTCTCTGTGCCTCCCTTTCCTCATTTGTAAAGTGAAAGTGAAGTCGCTCAGTCATGTCCAACTCTTTGTGACCCCATGGACTGTAGTCTACCAGGCTCCTCGGTCCATGGGATTTTCCAGGCAGGAATACTGGAGTAGGTTGCCATTTCTTTCTCCAAGAGATCTTCCCCACCCAGGGATTGAACTCGGGTCTCCCGCATTGTAGACAGACACTTTACCGCCTGAGCCACCAGGGAAGTTACATTTGTAAAGTGGGCAAAAAAAAAAAAAAAAAAAAAACCACCAACCCCACTGGGTATTGTGATGATTCACTGAGTTAATACATGTATAGTACAGGTCTTGCCGCATAGTAAATGCTCAATAAAATTGAGATAGGAAATGATTATTATCTGTTAAATGGAGAAATAAAGGGTCTTATTTTGCTGCCAGGATAAAGATGAGATAATTCAAGTAAAGCATTTCGGACAAGGCCTAGCGCATGTTAAGCACTAGATAATGTTGCTATTTTTTCTTAACGGTGTTGTCCTGCTGGCGGCAGAGGTACAAAAAGGAGGCGTGCAAGGCAAGCAGGGCAAAGCATTAATTAGCTCCCCCTCCTCTCCTTCCGGGTCCCAGGCCCTCTGTTTAGCCCCACACCCTAGGCTGCCAAGTGTCATCTCTCCTGTTCCCAGCCCTGAATCGTCCCGGAAGCTGGTGCAAAGAGAAGGCTGGTTTCGGCTGCTCTCCTCTGTTCTCAATCAAATGTGCCGCTTTTCTGCCTGGCTTCACACATTGTAAAAAGCAGCCGTGTGCGGATTGCTCAGTGTCCACACGTCGGGCTCCTGACCCGCTGATGGCTCCGGAGCCCATTATTGTAATGGATTTGCTGTTGGGAAGAAGAAGGGGTCGTCTGCCTAATAAACCCCTGCCCCTGGTGGATCACGTCCAGCAGCCCATCTTCCATGCAGGTTTTCACTCTTGCGGATTTGTTTAGTGATTTCTGAAAGACCGACAAGCTCTAATAAGTGCCCTGAGATACAGGCAAGACACCACCGAATTGGAACAAGAAACACAAGACTTTTTGGAGCAATGATTCAAGTTCTTTTTTCTTCCTTTTTTTTTTTTTCTGTCCACCTTCTGAAAGCGTAATACTGTCTTGCCGTTAGGTTTTTTAAAAAAAGAAGTACTGCTAATGAAATGCATAGACAAGTAAAAACATGTCATGCAAATTAGACACCTTTGGGGATTTTGAAAAACTTGTTTGAAGGGCTAATTAAGAAGCTATTAAAAATAATTAATAATAATCTGCTTTTCCCAAATTCTTTTCAGTTCAGAAGTGTAAGTGACGCCATTTTTACTTCGCTTTATAAAACGCGTAGGCTGAAGTGGCCGATCCTTCGTTTACCTGGAAGTCTCTTCTAAACTTTTCGTGATGGGGGGTTGGGGGGAGGTAATCCCATTCGGGTCCTTCCTTCCCTGGGTTTTCTGTTTCTGCATCAGCTGGTTCACGCAGCAGATCGTTCCACAAATGCAGTCAATGTACCATCTCAGGATTGGTTCTAAAGTCTCACTGGGGGAAAATTGTTGTGAGTTACAGGAAATTAAAAAATTCTTGCAATACCAACCCACTTCTCAAAGTCAATCTGTGGTATCCCCGCGTCCATTCGACTCTGAAGTCAGGCCAGCATGATTTTTTGAAGAGTAATTTCCAGCCTTATAAAGGGTCACGCCGTGTATTGAAGCCACATTTGCTTCCGTGTTTTGTAAATTTCGAACTCATTACTGAACTTTTTGTCTCTCAGACCACTGTGTCTGCCTCTCACCTCGCCCTCATCAATCTGAGCCTTAAAATCTAATGAAAAATGCTGAGACACATTTTGCATGTGGAAATGCATTAAAACACAAATTGTTACGAACCTAAGGAGGAGATGGCTCTCCAGGATGGGCGGGAGAGGCATACCACTGTTCTTCAGAGCCAACACGCTGCTGGTCATGGCTGCAGGTCCTTGGGAATACAGAGAAAAAAACAAGGCTTCCCGACTCTCCTCTGAGCCTCAGGGTTTGGTGCCTTTGAGATAAATCCACCATAGCACCTGCTCCACAAGATTTCAAACTGTCCATGCCCTAAGTACCAGACTGGAAGACAGCAGTGATGTCAGATTCCCTCTAGAAGGCACGTATCAGAGGTCTCCACGCCTCCACAGTGTTCTGACCCAGGAGCTCAGTTAAGCTGTGGTCAACTTGAGAATGTCACATGGTGCCTGGTCGTGGACAGAGAAACACCACCACTGGGCTCTGTGATTTGGGAGACATTAAGAAGAAGCTGGGAACGATTAAGGGCAGGAGGAGAAGGAGGCAACAGAGGACGAGATGGTTGGATGGCATCATCCACACAATGGACACAAGTCTGAGCAAACTCTGGGCAATAGTGAAGGACAGGGAAGCCTGCATGCTGCAATTCATGGGGTCGAAAAGAGTGAGACATGACTGAGCAACTGAACAACGACAAAAAGAAGTTGATGGAAGCTGCATGAATGTCTCCTAAACACACACACACCACATAGAGAATCTCTCTCTTTCACCCTCACTTACTCTCTCTTGCATTTCTTTTCCAAGAGCCCACACTAAACTCCTATGATACAGGTAACTGTCACAGCTGATTCTCTTCACCTGGGTAGTGGGGCAGTCAGCTCAGTGAAATGAAAAGAACAGGAAAACTGTAGGCAGATTGGCTTAAGTCTGTGTCTCAGTTCTGCCATTTCCTGGCTGTGTGGCCTTGGTTGAGTCACTTAACTGTCTCTGATTGAGCCTCAGTTTCCTCTCCTGTATAATGGAGAGGATGATACCTACCTTTCAGATTTGTGTTGAGAATGGGTCAAAACCTACGCAAAGTGCCTGATGCTGAAGCTGACACGCAGTAGGGCTCCCTCCGTGGATGGGAGGCAGTATTTTGGTTCAGATGGTCCTGGGCTCTGATTTGGGGTGCGGGAGGTCGATCCACTGAGGTGGTGGCTGGAGAATTAGAGCCGAGTGCTGCCCTGAAAACTCTGGATTCAGGGATAGAAGAGCTCTGTTCTTTAACACCCCGCCTAACACCTCCTAATGAAATGTAAATGAGGGTTCTAACAAGCCTGGCATTTGCTTTGGGGAAAGGTGCTAGCAGATAGTTACAGCCAGGGCAGTGAGTGTCCTGGGGTCTGAATGGAGCTGGTTTACAAAAAGAGGACCTCAGCTGCTCCCCAAGAGTGGCCCCAACTGTAGGGTTTGAAGAGGCTTTCCCTGTCCATTGGAGGAGGAAATGGCAACCCATTCCAGTATGCTTGCCTGGAAAATCCCATGGCTAGAGGAGCCTGGCGGGCTACAGTCCATGTGTCATACACAACTGAGCACACACCCATGCACACTTCCCTCTCCAAGGAGATGAGCTCAACCTTCTTTCAGTACACCTGTCCCTTCAGGCCTTCCCATGAGTCACCATCTAAGCAGAAGGGCCTGGTGACCCAACAGCAAGTGGACCTGTCTTGAGACCAGGGGTCAGCCTGTTCCTCCTGCTCCTGCCTGCCTTGGGCAAATGGGGAAAGGGGTGCTTGGACAGAGTCCATGCCCATAGCCATCATGAGACCTGCTGTCATCAAACCTGTATAGACACAGCCTCCTTAAGCCCAGAACCCAAAGAGGCCAAGGCCCATAATGTACTCCACCAGCAGGGCTCTCCCGGGGCACCTCCCTGTCTGGAAAGAAAGTGAAAGTGTTAGTTGCTCAGTCATATCTGATTCTGCAACCCCATGGAATGACTGTAGCCTGCCGGGCTACTCTNCTGCCAGCCTCCCTCCTCCCCAGGAGCAGATCCACAGTCTGACACGTGGGGAGCCAAACCTGGCCCAAAAGAAGGGCCCAGAGAGCTGCATCCAGGCCCTGCTGGGCCCTGGGAATGTGGATGCTCGGTTCACAGGCTACTGATTGCCGCTCGGTCACTGCCCCTGGGCTGGCCTCTGCAAACCCCACTCTGCCGGGGCTCACCCCTCTCCTCACTCGGACCTCAAATGTCACCTCCTTCCCCACACCCCAGCAGAGACGGCCCCAGGCCAACAAGCCTTCAGCACATGATACACAAACGTGCTCATTTTGATCTTCCCACCACCTCCAAACTGCTGTGGAGGAGATGATGGGAATAGAATCCCCAGGGAGCCCTTGGGGCCTAATGCATCACATGTGCTGAGAGAGGCCAGGCCGGGCCGGACATTTGCAGCTCAGCTCCCGACCCTCCCGGGACCCCGGCTCCTTGCACTTGGGCTGAACTGGGGGACCAGAAGCGGGAGGCTGAGCAAGAAAGACTCACTTCTGCCAACCAAGGCCTTACAGCACAGGGCCCAGTCCCTCCGGGCAGCTCCAAGGCAGGACATTTTCTGGCAACTTCCTAGCCGATTCAAATCCATACAGAAAATAGCATCTCTTCCTCATGTTTAAGCCCAGGAAAGGGAGACGTTGAAGGTGTCTGGGCCCACTGACTCAGCTATTGGAGGGATTCAAATTAAAAATAGACTTGATCATAATCTGCAGACTCGAGTTCCTCCCACTAAGCCAGGCAGCTGGCAAAGCTGTGTTAAAGGGCCAGTTTCCAGCCACTGTCAGAGACACAGATGGGTCCAGGAAACAGGAAGTACAGTGTTGTATGTACACATAAGCATCTGCTCTGTGTCAGGCCCGGGAATTACAGGAGTCAGGTGGGGAGACTGGCCATTGGGGGAAGTAGCAGATGAAGCGGGAAAACTAAAGCAACGCAGTGGAAAAAGAACAGTCAAGTCAGACAGGCCAGCTTCTACCACCAATTAGCTGTGTGACTTTAGGTCAGTTACTTAACATCTCTGAGGCTCTGTTTCCTTATCTATAAAAGAGCCAGAAGAGCAGCCGTGTGTGTGTGCGTGCTAAGTCGCTTCAGTCGTGTCCGACTCCGTGCGACGCTGTGGACTGTAGTCTGCCAGGCTCTCTGTCCACGGGATTCGAACGCGAGTCTCCTCTCGCCAACCCCTTGCTGGGCTCCCACCTGCTGCTCAGGTTTCTTCACCGCCACCTCCTGCTCGTCTTCCAGATGGTTCATTTCTTGCTATGCCCAGTGCCCCATCCTGGCCCTTTCCTGGGTCCCCTGCACTGCTGCCAATGCCCTTAACTTGCCTTCCAGCCTCCGACAGGCCCTCCTCCAGGCCAGCATCCACAGAGCTGCAAGATGGGCATGTTAGTGACCCATCAAATGACGATGGTGGTGATTGACGACGGTGGTGATGATGACGGTGACGGCAACACTGAATGCTGCTCAGTGCTGGCTTTATGCTCCGCCCTGTCCCAAGTCTTTTGCTTGAATTAACTCATTGAGGCCTCCCAGCAGCTCTGTCAAGGAAGTGCTATCACTATCCCCATTTTCCAGATGATAAAACTGAGGCGCATGGTGGTTAAGTCATTTGCAGAGATCACACAGGAGTGAACAATGAGGCCAGGGTACGAACCTAGGCAGTCTGACCCCAGCCTTCCGTACTTAAGACACTCAGTGGTTTTCTTCATAATCACCACAGGACACAGACCCCAGAACACAGCCCGACACCCAGATGCACCCAGCCGACCCTCCAAGCATGTGCTCATCACCTTTCCACAGCCAGGGCTCCAGCCAGGCCAAATGGCATACTGTCCACGGCTGAACACAGCAGACACTTTTATACCTCTGAGCCTCATGCTTGCCGCTCCCTCTGCCTCAAGCACCTTTCCAAATCTCACCTTTGTCTTCAAGATTCAGCTCTAGGAAGCCTTCCTTGACCTCCCAACCCCAATACATCCACAGCCCCTGCACTGACCCCAGCACAGCATGTATTCTCTTCAGCATCTGTCTCATCCATTAAGCAATGAGCTCTCAAGAACTCTCAAGAGCACCATTGTGTCTTTCCCCCCTGTATTGCCTGCATCTTGCGTAGGGTGTGAATGAACATGCTGCAGACTTAATTTATTTCCAAATGTAATAGAAGAATTTTGAATCAAAGTGAAAATAAAATAAGGGCTTTGAATCCAGCTGCTCTGGATTAGAAACCCAGTTCTGTCGCTTATTAGCTGTGTGACATTGGAAAAATGACTTAACCTCTCTGAATGTCAGTTTCTTCATCTGTAAAATGCCAGGGAGGGCATTACTCCTTCAAAGAGTTGCCCTGAATAGTGTGTGTGTGTGTGTGTGTGTGTGTGTGTGTGTGTGTGCGCGCGCGCACATGTGCTTAGTCATTCAGCCATGTCCAACTCTTTGCCACCCTTTTGGACTATAGCCCACCAGGCTCCTCTGTCCACAGGATTCTCCAGGCAAGAACACCAGAGTGGGTTGCCTTTTCCTCCTCCAGGGGAGCTTTCCAATCGAGGGATCGAGCATGTATCTCCTGCGTTGCAGGTGTATCTTTACCCACTGAGCCTTCAGGAAAGCCCCCCTCTGAATATTATGTATAATAAATTTGACAAACTACAGAGCCATGCCTTATAGGCCCTTGCCACTGTGCTGTGCTCAGCCACTTCAGCTGCGTCTGACTCTTTGTGAGCCCATGAACTACAGCCTGTCAGGCTCCTCTGGCCATGGAGGTTCTCCAGGCATGAGTACTGGAGTGGGTTGCCATGCCCTCCTCCAGTGAATCTTCCCGACCCAGGGATCAAACCCACATCTCTATGTCTTCTGCATTGGCAGGCGGGTTCTTCCCTGGTGCCTCCAGGGAAGCCCGATCCTTGCCTTTAAGTAGAAGCTATTTTGATCATGTTTATTAAGTTCACTGTGCAATTATTACGCTTCTGTGTGAAGAGTGTTCACGTGTATTCACTTCTGCACGTGTATGTGCTTCCATGAACTGACTCAGTTCAGTTCAGTTCAGTTGCTCAGTCGTGTCCGACTCTTTGCGACCCCATGAATCGCAGCATGCCAGGCCTCCCTGTCCGTCACCAACTCCCGGTATTCACTCAGATTCACGTCCATCGAGTCGGTGATGCATTCCAGCCATCTCATCCTCCGTCATCCCCTTCTCCTCCTGCCCCCAATCCCTCCCAGCATCAGAGTCTTTTCCAATGAGTCAACTCTTCGCATGAGGTGGCCAAAGTACTGGAGTTTCAGCTTCAGCATCATTTCCTCCAAAGAAATCCCAGGGCTGATCGCCTTCAGAATGGACTGGTTGGATCTCTTTGCAGTCCAAGGGACTCTCAAGAGTCTTCTTCAACACCACAGTTCAAAAGCATCAATTCTTCGGCACTCAGCTTTCTTCACAGTCCAACTCTCACATCCATACACGACCATTGGAACAACTATAACCTTGACTAGACAGATCTTAGTTGGCAAAGTACTGACTAGGGCTCTGCTAACCACCCTGAGAAGCCCTAGGCAGGAATCTCTGAGCAGACACTCTCCTCTCTGCTCCTCACACAATAAAACCAGAAGCCCTTTCCCACTTCAAGACCTTTGCACATGCTGTTTCACTCTGTGGGATGTTCCTCCCTCCAATGGCGTCATGGTTGACTCCTTGGCATCTTTTAGACCTAGGTATAGAATGTCACTCCCTTGTAGGGCCTTCTCAATCACTCTGTCTGGATAGAAGTTCCTGTACTCTACCACCCCATTGTCCAGTTCAACCCTTGTTGGTTCCTTCCATAGCACTTTGAAAATATGTAAGGATTTGTGTTTTTGTCCATCCATTCCATGTCAGTCCCAAGATAGTGTGGCACTGCCATCATCTACCGCTGTGCTTTTAGTGCCTGGCACACTGTGTGGCACTTAGTGGGGAGCTCAATAAACAAATGTTGAGAGAATGTTGAATAAATAACCTCCTTGGGTTCCATTCAGCAAGAGCAGAGAAAGGTGTGAAGATTTGCAGCTAGAGCCCCTCCCCTGCAGATGAAAGAGAGACCCCTCCCTCTCCCCAAAGCCTCAGCGAGGGCGCACCTGGCTGCCTGCAGCCCGAAGAGCCCAGCATCAGCTCACTAGAGACAGATTGGAGGGAGTTCAGAGGAGCGGGCCAGGCAGGATTAAGTGGAGGGAGAGGGTGATTTACAAAGAAAGATAAAAGAGCCCAGCTTCATAAGGTTGGGCTACAGGATTATTTTGATAACAGCCTCCAAATGTTGGCAAGGTGTGTGTGCCAGGGAGTGGAGATCATTCCCTGACGAAGGTGCCAAGGCGGTCCCCTGGGGAGACCTGGTGAAATCTCAACTGACCCTGGGGTCTGGAGCTAGAGCCGGAAACCACGGCCAAAGCAAGGAATCTTCCCTGTGATCTGGGCTGTCAGCAAGTCTCCTTGGAGCACCCCAGGAAATTAACACTGCAGAATCCAGGAGGGTCTTTCGAGAAACCAGAGAAAACTCACCTCCTGAGTAAGATTACTTTGTTAAGTATCTGAGAAGGAAGATGCCTCAGTTATCTTGTAGACCAGGGGTCCACACGCTATGGCCTGAGGGCCAACTTCAGCCTGCTGCCTATTTTTGTAAATAAAGTTTTATTGGAAGAGAGCCACACCCATCTGTTTACATATTATCTATGACTGCTTGTGCACTACAACTTCGGAGCTGAGACGTTTCATCAGAGATAATATGACTCACAAATTCTAAATATTTACTCTCTGGCCCTTTACAGACATAGTCCAAAGATCCTCGGTTACACCATTGATTCTTAAGTAAAGTGTATGACACTTGGAGAGGGAAAAAAGTGTCCACAGGGCCCCAACTCTGACTTAAATTATTTTTATTATAGTAGTAAGCACACACACATATACAAAGTTAGGTATAAAGGTTTTAGGCTTTTAGCTCTTACACAACTAGAAAACCAAAAAGCATTCTTGGATTAAATGCCAACAAAATGACAGAAACATTCAAATTAAAATGAAGAGCATTAAAATCATGCAGTCGATGATGCTTTTGCTGAAGAGCGTTGCTGCTCACAGCATGGATGCGCTGCTCATGTGCAGATTTGTTTGCATTTGGCAAGACTGCTATGGAAAGAGTGTTCTGTGATAACTCTGTCCACTCCCCCCCCCCTCCAGCTTTTCTCTTCTCTTTCAAAAACCTTCATTGACATAGAAAGCCATGACGTCGTGGGCCTTCAGTGGATACAAATGTTCAGTCACATCTGTGCTTTCTCTCATCAGCCCATGAGAACTAAAGTACGTGGTTCTGATTGACTCAGTGTCCTCTTGAACACAGAAGTTAGGCACTAACATTTTATGGCTATGTCCAGGTGTATGGTGACCCGCCAGATGAGCCAGAAAATATTTACAACCATTTTCTAAAATAAAAGTAGAGTAGTTAAAAAAAAAAAAAAAAACCTCTTAGAAGATTTGTCCACTGGTTGGGGGATTAGCCCAACCTTTGCCTTTTCCAAATGGAGAAACTGAGTCCCATAGGAAGACAGTGACTCGGCGAGATCATGGTGGGGGCTGGGGCTGAAGCCATATTTGAATAGGGGTGTGCTGACTCCCAGTGCCTCGCACTCCTCCTCAGCCCAAGGGGGAGCCCAAGAAGCTCCCTAGACAGCTGACCAGAGCAGAAGTCTGCCCACTGGAATCTAGAAGGGTGCCCATTAGCTAGAGTCACTGACTATGACGTGAACGGCTTCCTCTGGACTTGGAGAGGAGCTGAGCTCTCGGACATCATGAGGGACAGCTGGAGCCAGCCTCTGGGAAGCACACGGGGAAGGGGTTCTCCCACGGTAGACACTGGTTGGAATGACTTCCAAGAGCCCCTCCCAGACTTTAGAAGTGAAGCAACAGCCCTGGAGCCCCTGCAATGGCAGAGCCCTCTTCCTTAGCCCAAAGAGTGTCAGTGGGATTCACCTGGGCTCAGAGAAAACTAGACTGTCTGAATCCTAAAGTTAATCCAAGTCTTCACTGTCTTGGAGGATGGCTCAGACAGAGGAATCATATGGAAGCCTCCCGGTTTAGCAGACGCTAAACACGGATGTGGCAGCAATGGAGTGTTCCTTGGGGAATCCAGCTCCTAGGGGGCCAAGCCCGGAGAGGGACATGTGAGCCGCTCAGACTGGCCGCAGGTTTTGCAGGGTTACAGCCCCCGTTCTCCAGGCTTGTCAAGTACTCGGCTGTCTTCACTCACCTGAGGAGCAGCACGCAGGTCAGAAGGAGAAATGGGGAGCAAGCTCATGGTAGCAACCTGTTCAGAGCAGAGAGGCAGCCCGCTGATACCGCTTCTATATGGGAGGCTTATTTAAAGACTTGTGACCGGTTGGTTCAGACCAAATGAGAATATTTAAAGCCAACTCTTTGGTAAAGACAGATACTAGAAAAGGCTGACAGCAAAAGGAGATGAGGGCAGCAGAGGATAAGATGTTTAGATAGCATCACCAACTCAGTGGACATGAACCTGAGCAAACTCCGGGAGATAGTGAAGGACACAGGAATCTAGTGTGCTATAGTCCATGGGATCACAAAGAGTTGGACACAACTTAGCCACTGAACAACAGCAACAAATGAGAACATGCAAGACGTTTCAGAATAGAGCTTGGCAAACATTTCCAGTAACGAGCCGGATGGTAAGTTTTTAGACTTTGTAGGACGTGTGCAGGTCTTTTATGTTAACAAACTTTTTAAAATGTAAAAGCCATTCTCAGCTGACACACTATACAAATACAGGCTACAGGCTGAATTTGGCCCATGGGTGGTAGTTTGCCGACCTCTGTTCTAGAATATCACTAACTCAAGACACGCCCTGCACAATCAACTTGGCTTTCTCGAGACTATAAACACCCAAAAAACAGATATGCTCTCATCCCTAGGCTCACATACACACAGACACATATTCACACCCATTGACACACACACACACACACACACACACACTCTCTCTCTCTCTCTCTCTCTCTCTCTCTGTGTGTTTTGTCCATGAGACAAAAATAATTTCCAAATTTGCAAAGCACACACGTGCTTGAAAGTTAATTCAAGGGCAGTCTGTAATGTGCAAAGCCACCATGTCCAGGGCTGGAAAGCTAGAGGCTATTCCCAGAGGCACAGAAGAAAATACAAGAGGAAATTAGGGCAGGGAAAGAAGACCTTGCCTGTGATCTAGTCTGAAGGTTTCTAAACTGTTCCTCTGAGTCATGTGGCCTTTAAGGAGGGGACCTCTGGAGTTCTCTGCTTCAGGCTGCCACATTCAAATCAACTAAGCCACCTAACCTTTGTTGTATTGAGTCACTAAGTCGTGTCCAACTCTTTGTGACCCCACATTCATTGAGTTGGTGATGCCATCTAGCCATCTCATCATCCTCTTTTGTCCCCTTTTCCTCTTGCCCTCAATCTTTCCCAGCATTAGGGTTTTTCCAATGAGTTATTGCTTTACATCAAGTAGCCATAGTACTGAGGCTTAAGTTTCAGCATCAGTCCTTCTAATGAATATTCAGGGTTAATTTCCTTTAGAATTGACTGGTTGGATCTCCTTGCTGTCTAAGGGACAGTCACATGTCTCCTCCAACACCACAGTTTGAAAGCATCAGTTCTTCAGTGCTGAGCCATCTTTGTGGTCCAACTCTCATATCAGTACATGACTACTGGAAAAATCATAGCTTTGACTATATGAACTTTTGTTGGCAAAGTGATGCCTCTCTTTTTTAATATGCTGTCTAGGTTTGTCATAGCTTTTCTTCTAAGGAGCAAGCGTCTTTTAGTTTCGTGGCTGCAGTCACCATCCACAGTGATTGTGGAGCCCAAGAAAATAGTCTGTCACTGTTTCCATTGTTTCCCCATCTATTTTCCATGAAGTGATGAGACTGGATGCCATGATCTTAGTTTTTGAATGTTGAGTTGTAAGACAGCTTTTTCACTCCTGTACATACTGGATTTCCATTGAAGATGTCATCTGAAGGTAGGATTTCATGACAAAAGGTAGTGGTGGGTGCTCAAAACCAGTACCTGGCCAGTTGTCTTATATCTGGTCCCTCTAAAAAGTCTGGCAAGATTAGCCCACATGATTGACTATTGTAGACATTATAAGATAGGACTACGGCTCCATGGTTTGCTACAGTCCCCTCCCCTCCCTATTGCCTTACACCACCCTGTTTCATTAATCAGTAGGACCTGCCAGGCCCCAGAGGCATTTGAGTTTGTGACTCCTGTCAATGCTGGCTCAGCTGCCTTTACATGAAACAACTCCCTGAAAAACGGTACTGCTTTCTTCAGAGAAGTCACCACTAGATCCAAAATACTGAATTACCAACAGCTGCTGGATCCTGTAGGTCTCAGGCAAACTTTCACTGATTTATTCTGATATTTTATTAATCTTTTGTATTTATTTATACCTCACTTCATTCCAAAAGGATCCGAAACAGCTTGTAAATAAGCATGCAATAATTTTAAAAATAGAAGAAATCTGAGGGAAGGAAAACCCAACTAGAATAGTGGGATGAGGCCAGATGAAAAGTTAGCACACAAAAGCATGAAGATGTCTGAATGTTTTGTAACAGCAAGCAGAGATTTCTGCATTAGGATGGTTCATAGAGGTATATGGAACTGCCCTCCTTTAATAGCTGATAAAATCGCTTTAGGGGGAAAAAAAGGAAAGAAAGAAACAGTCGTGAGGGAAAGAGGCTCAGCCCAAAACTTTAAACTTCAAAAATGTCAGCTAAGAAAAGAAACAAGAAGTTAAGGAGCAGAGCAAAACCATTTAGCACAGCAAGTGTCCAATGCCACTGTCCAAGCCCCTTATGCACCTCAGGGCTTGAAAGGAATTGTGTGCATCAGCTTGACTGGAACACAAGATGCCCAGCTCTCTGGTCAAACAGTATACCTGGGTTTTATACATATATATATATGAGGGTGTTACTGGAAGAGTTTAACCACCGAATCAATAGACTGAGTAGGGACTTCCCTGGTGGTCCAATGGTTAAGACTCTGCACTTCCATCTCAGGTGGCTGGAGTCTGATCCCTGATCTAAGAACTAGGCTCCTTTCTGCACACAGCGCAGCCAAACTATGGGGAAAAAAATGCAGAGTAAAGTACATTGCCCTCTTCATGTGAGTGGACATCGCCCAATCCACAGAGGGCCTAAATACAAAAAAAAAGGAGGAGCAGGGTGAGGTTGCTGGTTGAGCAGGGACATGGATCTTCTGCACTCAGCACTCTTGGTGCTCAAGGCTTCAAACTTCAACCCTCATCTTCAGTATCAGCCATCTGGCTCTCAAGCCTTGGAACCATACCACCTACTTTCTGGATCTCTGCTTGCAGAAGGCAGGTCATAAGAGTGTTCAGCTTCTATCATCACATGAGTCCATAGCTCATAATAAACAGAAACATGTACCTCCTATTGAATTTCTTTCTCTGGGGAACCTTGAATAATACAGGAGGCCAACAGTATGCCAGCAGACCCCTAGCAATGTAAGATCTGGAGTGAAACCAGCCAAAGCAGGACCCACAGCTTTCTCTCTGATGACTGGAGGAGACTAGAAAATGCTGCTGGAAAAAAAAAAAAGAAACAAACAGGAAAAATAGGAATATAATAAGGACCTTGACTCTCTTGGACAGGTGATTGAGGAAAATAATCCAAAGCCAGTCGAGGAAATAGTGTACAGACCCCCTGCCCACAACTGGCTATGGTGAGCCCAGGAGAGGGCACTTAGCAAAATGTCAGAAGTGGGGGTCTAACCCAGATGCCTCTTTACTGGAGCATCAGGATAAAAACATGTGACTACAATATGAAATACTATTCCTCAAAATGCACCAAAGGATAGGAACATCCATTAAGAAAAATTGTGCAGATTTATAGAAATTTTACAATCACATAGAATTGGAAATAACTCAAATATTCATTAACTAATGAATGGATAAACAAGGTGTAGCACATCCATACAGTGGAATAATACTCAATAAAAAGTTAAGTAACAGATAAATAAAAATTAACAATAAAGCAATAGAAAGTAAAGACTATTGATTCATGCAAGTAACATGGATTAACCTCCAAAGCATTAAGCTAAGTATAAGAGGCCATAAGCAAAAGGTGACTTACTGCATGAGTCTATTTATATGGCATTCTAGGAAAGGCAAAACTGTTCAGTTCAGTCGCTCAGTCGTGTCCAACTCTTTGTGACCCCATGGACTGCAGCACACCAGGCCTCTCTGTCCATCACCAACTCCCGGAGCTTACTCAAACTCATGTCCATCACATCAGTGATGCCATCCAACCATCTCATCCTCTGTTGTCCCCTTTTCCTCCCACCTTCAATCTTTCCCAGTATCAGGGTCTTTTCCAGTGACACAGTTCTTTACATCAGGTGGCCAAAGTATTGGAGTTTCAAGAGCAAAAGTGACACTGTATGATTCTTCTAGGAAAGGCAAAATTATAGGGATGGGAAACACATCAAGGGTTGGGAGCCAGAGGACAGAGGGGAATGGTGAGTGGGGGGAGAACTGACTGGAAAGAGGAGCAANCAGTGACACAGTTCTTTACATCAGGTGGCCAAAGTATTGGAGTTTCAAGAGCAAAAGTGACACTGTATGATTCTTCTAGGAAAGGCAAAATTATAGGGATGGGAAACACATCAAGGGTTGGGAGCCAGAGGACAGAGGGGAATGGTGAGTGGGGGGAGAACTGACTGGAAAGAGGAGCAAGGGAACTCAGTGAGGGGATGGAAACAGTATAGATCTTGATTGTGGCAGCTGTTATACAACGGCATATATTTGCCAATATTTGCAGAACTGTATGCCTGAAAAAGGATGAATTTTATTGGATGTATCTTATAGCTCAATAAACCTGACTTAAAAAAATAACATAGCCAAGGGGGAAAAAGCAAACTATCCTCAAGTACAATGGAAAGAAAGTCAAGAAGCCAGCCACACTCCATGAGAGCAAAACCAGTGTCTAAAGAGAACTATTCAGCATGAGCCAAATAAAAAGTAATGGTATAACAGCTAGGCAACTAGGGATGTCCAGTTTCTGGTGATTCTTCCCGAAGGGGAAAAGAAACACAGCAACCAAAAGACATGCATAAATTTATTATGAAAGAAACCTTAATAAAACCACAGGAAATTAGCATCCCTGATACAGAGAAGATGGGCTCAAAAAAGGACAGAAATGGTATGGACCTAACAGAAGGAGACGATATTAAGAAGAGGTGGCAAGAATACACAGAAGAATTGTACAAAAAAGATCTTCACGACCCAGACAATCATGATGGTGTGATCACTCACCTAGAGTCAGACATCCTGGAATGTGAAGTCAAGTGGGCCTTAGAAAGCATCACTACAAACAAAGCTAGTGGAGGTGATAGAATTCCACAAATCCTGAAAGATGACGCTGTGAAAGTGCTGCACTCAATATGCCAGCAAATTTGGAAAACTCAGGAGTGGCCACAGGACTGTAAAAGGTCAGTTTTCATTCCAATCTCAAAGAAAGGCAATGCCAAAGAATGCTCAAACTACCGCACAATTGCACTCATCTCACATGCTAGTGAAGTAATGCTCAAAATTCTCCAAGCCAGGCTTCAGCAATACGTGAACCATAAATTTCCAGACGTTCAAGCTTGATTTAGAAAAGGCAGAGGAACCAGAGATAAAATTGCCATCTGATGGATCATCGAAAAAGCAAGAGAGTCTTAGAAAAACATATTTCTGTTTCTGCTTTAACTATGCCAAAGCCTTTGACTATGTGGATCACAATACACTGTGGAAAATTCTAAAAGAGATGGGAATACCAGACCACCTAACCTGCCTCTTGAGAAACCTCTATGCAGGTCAGGAAGCAACAGTTAGAACTGGACATGGAACAGCAGACTGGTTCCAAATAGGAAAAGGAGTTCGTCAAGGCTGTATATTATCACTCTGCTTATTTAACTTCTATGCAGAGTACATCATGAGAAACGCTGGGCTGGAAGAAGCATAAGCTGGAATCAAGATTGCCAAGAGAAATGTCAATAGCCTCAGATACACAGATGACACCACCCTTACAGCAGAAAGTAAAGAGGAGCTTAAAAGCCTCTTGATGAAAGTGAAAGAGGAAAGTGAAAAGTTGGCTTAAAGCTCAACATTCAGAAAACGAAGATCATGGCAACCAGTCCCATCATTTCATGGCAAATAGATAAGGAAACAATGGAAACAGTGGCTGACTTTATTCTGGGGGGGGCTCCAAAATCACTGCAGATGGTGACTGCGGCCATGAAATTAAAAGATACTTCTCCTTGGAAGGAAAGTTATGACCAACCTAGGCAGCATATTAAAAAGCAGAGATATTACTTTGTCAACAAAGGTCCATCTAGTCATGGCTATGGTTTTTCCAGTAGTCATGTATGGATGTAAGAGTTGGACTATAAAGAAAGCTGAGTGCCAAAGAATTGATGCTTTTGAAGTGTGGTGTTGGAGAAGATTCTTGAGAGTCCCTTGAACTGCAAGGAGATCCAACCAGTCCATCCTAAAGGAGATCAGTCCTGATTGTTCATTGGAAGGACTGATGTTGAAGCTGAAACTCCAATATTTTGGCCACCTGATGCAAAGAGCTGACTCATTAGAAAGACCCTGATGTTGGAAAAAATTGAAGGCAGGAGGAGAAGGGGACAACAGAGGATGAGATGGTTGGATGGCATCACCAACTCAATAGACATGAGTTTGGATAAATTCCAGGAGTTGGTGATGGACAGGGAGGCCTGGCGTGCTGCAATTCATGTGGTAGCAAAGAGTCGGACATGATTGAGTGACTGAACTGAACTGAACTGATACAGAGAAATCAAAAAATGGAATGGAAAAATAATGAATGCAAAAAGTATTGGATAATACATAGCACTGTCTTAAATGCAGGGAGGACTGAATCCACAAAATGTACTGTTCCAGGGATTTAAAAAATTAATTCAGAATTCTCAACACCATGACGCGTCCTGATTAAGTAATTTAAGTTCAATAAGGAAGTAACAAGTCCACAATAATCCAGGCATAAAAAGCAAATGACTGTTGACCAGGCTGCTCTCAGGCCTCCGTGGCAACATTCAAGGTCACAGTGGTGAAAGGACACTCACTTCAAAAGGAAAGGAAGGGAGACCAAGAATACTTCTTTCAGCCAAGGTGCTGGGCAGGTATATAGGCAAAAAGCAAACATTCTCAGACATCAGAAGAATTTCAAGACACATTTTAAAAATTGATGGAATACAGTGACTTCTTGACAAAACTGTTGTACTTGGCTCTGAAACCCAGCCAATTGAGAGATAAATTAAAATCCGGACTTGAGCAATGGAATATGTGTGGTAAAGGAGCCAATGGTGACGATAGAATCTTCGACTTGAGAGGCTACTTAGATAAAGGATGAATACTAAATCACTGTGTGAACTGTCAACATTTTATAAGTTTTCAAAGGGTAATAATTATAGAACTTACAGAAATTAATAGGGGAAGTGAGTAAGAGAAGGTATGAACATTCTTAGTTTTCTCGGCAGGGAGGTAACTGATAGTATGTAAAACTGAAACTTGCAATTAGAAAATCATAATTGCTACAACCTCCATGTTTTTTCAAAACCTCTTTTCTTAACCTTAGAGAGATCTTTTTAAAAGAATATCTCTTGTTTCAAATTGAACTTGAACTTTTATTTCAAGTTTAACAATTCCTTCCACTTCCCTTTAGCTTCTTTTACTTCTTTTAAATTCAAATAAAATTGACTTTAAGACTTTATATTAAAAATAACATGCATAATTCATATGATCCTCTCATGAACGGATTTTTATACATGTAGATAAATAGATACATGGTAGATAGATACATAAGTAAACAAGTAGAAATAAATAGATATATAGAAGCACATTTGTGGATAATAACTGATATAGATAAGTGTACACATACAAACATAGTATGATATTTGGAATATTTTTCATCTCATGGTAATAGTTGTAGTGATTTTAAAATATTTTTTCATACATCACTGTATTGATCAAGTTTTTAAATTATTATATTTTTATTTATAAAATCAATAAAGTGATTTTTACTTTTTAAAATATGTTAGAGAAATAGTCATCCTTGAGCTTCCTAGCAGCCAAAGAAAAAAGGGACCTTCATTCAGTTATATTCTAACCATGAATGCCATCCATCAGATTGAAATAAACCAACCCAACAAAAGTGCAGCAATTCTTCAGAGGAAATACAACTTTTCCAGGCACTCAGATTTACAGAGGAGATGCTGACTGGTGTGGAGGTGGCATCTTCACAACCTGCCTTCACCAATCGAGCAAAGGTCTCTTTTCACAACACTCCAGTCCTTTGACGTGTGCTCCCCTACCCCAGCTGGAGGAAAGCACCAGGTGGCCATGAATTTTGCCTCTGGTTAGCAAGATGGCCACTTCTCCAAGATTTATTCACAGAAGTTAATGATTTTTCCCTCCAGGTGAATTCCGGTTGTGGTGGGCCCAGCTGAGGGAAGGATCCATCTTTTCCCTTTCCTTTTCTCCCACTACACACACACACACACACCCTCTCTCTCTCTCTTTCTTTCTCCCCTCCAGTCATAAAAACTCACATGCAGTTCTCATCTTGATTACCACCAATTCCTCTTTCCTAGAAAATGCTTCATGCTATTGCCCGTGCCTTTCATCAGGCTGACCATACTCATCCTTCAGGGGCCAGCTTGCATATCACCTGCTCCAGGGATCATCCACTGATCCCCCCAAGCAGATGGAATCAGGTTCTTGACTTGGGACAAATAACCCACATTTGACTACTCCACAAGTGTTACAGAAGTCAATGGGGTTTGAAATCCCAAAAGGTCATGATTCATGTACAAACCATATAACAGCTCTAAAAATATAAAGGGTAAAACCATCATTGCCTCTTAGAGCTATGCAGAAAATAATTGGGTAGATAAACTGACATTTTAGGTTTCTTTTTAATAGCATTTTGGAAGATTGAAAAGTATTTCCATCATAAATTGGGAGACTAGAAATGGCTTTTTAAAAAATGTATGTATCCATCTAAGGTTATACTCTAGGAGGAAAATTTTATCCAAAAAATTATAATCTCCCATAAATTTAAAAATTGGATTTTGAGAGTCTATCCCATGACCTAATTTACAAAGGCTGTATGTCAATATTGTCATACAAGGTAACTAGAAGTGAGACTTAAAAACATGACCTATAAGATACCTTGTAATTCAAAAATGGAAATCAGCATGTGTGGCCAAAAATCATTCTCTTTCACCTCCTTCCATCTGGACTTGCGTCTTGTGGCTTGCTCTGACCCATAGGACATTGGCAATCATGATACAAGCAGAGTCTTTAACAGTGATTGCACCTTGAGGGATCTCTCCCGTGCTGCTCCTGGAACCTCGCACTTGCCCTAAGGAGAGAAACCTCAGTCACATCAGCTATCCCAGATAAGATCATCATAAACTAGATAGCCTCAGCCAGCATATATGCTGACTGCAGACACATGAGCAAGCCCAGTCAAGATCAGTCATGCTTAACACAGACGAGAAGAACCATCCAGCTGAACCCAGGCTAGATTATCGACCTACAGAATCATTACCTAAATAATTGGTGGTTGTTTTAAGCCATTAAAGTTTGAAGCTGTTTGATATGTGGCAGAAGTTAACTATTTACATTGTGGCATCCCATAATGATTCAGCAGACAAAGGTCCTGCCTCCAACTCATTGTGCAACCTTTAGCAAGTCACTGGACCTTTCTGGTCCACCTAGTTCTTGCACTATAAAATGAGGACACTCAATTAAATTATCAAACTTAAAAAAGCATTAAAAACTCCTTCCAATTCTGTCACATTCTGTGATTCTAAATCTCAGTCACAAACACTCATGAGTGCAGTTAATGTTCTATGAACTGAGCTGAGGCATAGCTGAGTCTCTGGAGTTTTCTTGCCTCGAGGCAAGAGATTCTGAGATTTGCTTACCTGACATATGAACATAAACACAAAATGCTTCTTCAGCATTTTATGATCTTGCTGGACTCTTAGGCTAAAATATGAAGTTGAAAAAAACTGACCAGAAAGAAACTATAACTGATCCTGGCATGCAAAGAAAGGAAATTACTATCAACATCTAAATCCAGAAAGAGCTTTCTGCTGGGACGTGAGGCTTTCAGAAAATTCAAAAACAGAGTTGGGACTATGCCTTGTGGAAGAGAAGGCCCCCAGATTGCAAAAGGAAGAAAACTCTTAGGATTTGCAGAACCCCCAAATTCATATTTTTATTTATCTAGAAAGTGACCCAATGGTTTTCTTTTTAAAAGTTACCTAGAAAAAAAAAAATGGAAACAGGAGCAACATATGTCGGTTTTCTTTGTTTTCTTCAGTGATTGAAACAGATCATAATGACCCTCTAAATGCTCTCTGAATGGAAGTGATATTTCATGGAGTTGCATTCTTGGAACTGGGGCTGGAAGCAATAAAGAGTATATATTAGCCAAGAGTAATTTTAGTTTTCTATTTCAGTATCATTGCTCAGAAGGACCCAATACTGAGGTTGCTGGTGCATCTGGGAATACGTTTGCAGGAGAGAAGTAGGGAAAATGAATACTTTTCCAGAAAAGAGTTATAAGCATGAATTTCACAAACTGGACTATGTAAACCCTTGGGGTTACTGCCTGAGTGTACATAAGCCCACAGAATCCACTGGCTGAATCTTGTAGGAGCATAATTTTTACTTGAAGGGTAAAACATCAAACATCAAAATTTGTCCTTCTTCCAGCATGTGTCTTCAGGAGTAGCCTCCTTCATCAGGGATACTGATGTGACTAAGGGTGAAAGGCCAATATTAGACAATCTAAAATATCCACAGGACAAGCATTTTAAAGTGTCATTTTCCTAAGTAAAGAAGATCATCAAAAGCACTGCACTTCCTCTGAGAGATGGTCTGGGGCTAAAATGTTGGTTCCTTATCTGGACATACCTTATNGGATAAATTCCAGGAGTTGGTGATGGACAGGGAGGCCTGGCGTGCTGCAATTCATGTGGTAGCAAAGAGTCGGACATGATTGAGTGACTGAACTGAACTGAACTGATACAGAGAAATCAAAAAATGGAATGGAAAAATAATGAATGCAAAAAGTATTGGATAATACATAGCACTGTCTTAAATGCAGGGAGGACTGAATCCACAAAATGTACTGTTCCAGGGATTTAAAAAATTAATTCAGAATTCTCAACACCATGACGCGTCCTGATTAAGTAATTTAAGTTCAATAAGGAAGTAACAAGTCCACAATAATCCAGGCATAAAAAGCAAATGACTGTTGACCAGGCTGCTCTCAGGCCTCCGTGGCAACATTCAAGGTCACAGTGGTGAAAGGACACTCACTTCAAAAGGAAAGGAAGGGAGACCAAGAATACTTCTTTCAGCCAAGGTGCTGGGCAGGTATATAGGCAAAAAGCAAACATTCTCAGACATCAGAAGAATTTCAAGACACATTTTAAAAATTGATGGAATACAGTGACTTCTTGACAAAACTGTTGTACTTGGCTCTGAAACCCAGCCAATTGAGAGATAAATTAAAATCCGGACTTGAGCAATGGAATATGTGTGGTAAAGGAGCCAATGGTGACGATAGAATCTTCGACTTGAGAGGCTACTTAGATAAAGGATGAATACTAAATCACTGTGTGAACTGTCAACATTTTATAAGTTTTCAAAGGGTAATAATTATAGAACTTACAGAAATTAATAGGGGAAGTGAGTAAGAGAAGGTATGAACATTCTTAGTTTTCTCGGCAGGGAGGTAACTGATAGTATGTAAAACTGAAACTTGCAATTAGAAAATCATAATTGCTACAACCTCCATGTTTTTTCAAAACCTCTTTTCTTAACCTTAGAGAGATCTTTTTAAAAGAATATCTCTTGTTTCAAATTGAACTTGAACTTTTATTTCAAGTTTAACAATTCCTTCCACTTCCCTTTAGCTTCTTTTACTTCTTTTAAATTCAAATAAAATTGACTTTAAGACTTTATATTAAAAATAACATGCATAATTCATATGATCCTCTCATGAACGGATTTTTATACATGTAGATAAATAGATACATGGTAGATAGATACATAAGTAAACAAGTAGAAATAAATAGATATATAGAAGCACATTTGTGGATAATAACTGATATAGATAAGTGTACACATACAAACATAGTATGATATTTGGAATATTTTTCATCTCATGGTAATAGTTGTAGTGATTTTAAAATATTTTTTCATACATCACTGTATTGATCAAGTTTTTAAATTATTATATTTTTATTTATAAAATCAATAAAGTGATTTTTACTTTTTAAAATATGTTAGAGAAATAGTCATCCTTGAGCTTCCTAGCAGCCAAAGAAAAAAGGGACCTTCATTCAGTTATATTCTAACCATGAATGCCATCCATCAGATTGAAATAAACCAACCCAACAAAAGTGCAGCAATTCTTCAGAGGAAATACAACTTTTCCAGGCACTCAGATTTACAGAGGAGATGCTGACTGGTGTGGAGGTGGCATCTTCACAACCTGCCTTCACCAATCGAGCAAAGGTCTCTTTTCACAACACTCCAGTCCTTTGACGTGTGCTCCCCTACCCCAGCTGGAGGAAAGCACCAGGTGGCCATGAATTTTGCCTCTGGTTAGCAAGATGGCCACTTCTCCAAGATTTATTCACAGAAGTTAATGATTTTTCCCTCCAGGTGAATTCCGGTTGTGGTGGGCCCAGCTGAGGGAAGGATCCATCTTTTCCCTTTCCTTTTCTCCCACTACACACACACACACACACCCTCTCTCTCTCTCTTTCTTTCTCCCCTCCAGTCATAAAAACTCACATGCAGTTCTCATCTTGATTACCACCAATTCCTCTTTCCTAGAAAATGCTTCATGCTATTGCCCGTGCCTTTCATCAGGCTGACCATACTCATCCTTCAGGGGCCAGCTTGCATATCACCTGCTCCAGGGATCATCCACTGATCCCCCCAAGCAGATGGAATCAGGTTCTTGACTTGGGACAAATAACCCACATTTGACTACTCCACAAGTGTTACAGAAGTCAATGGGGTTTGAAATCCCAAAAGGTCATGATTCATGTACAAACCATATAACAGCTCTAAAAATATAAAGGGTAAAACCATCATTGCCTCTTAGAGCTATGCAGAAAATAATTGGGTAGATAAACTGACATTTTAGGTTTCTTTTTAATAGCATTTTGGAAGATTGAAAAGTATTTCCATCATAAATTGGGAGACTAGAAATGGCTTTTTAAAAAATGTATGTATCCATCTAAGGTTATACTCTAGGAGGAAAATTTTATCCAAAAAATTATAATCTCCCATAAATTTAAAAATTGGATTTTGAGAGTCTATCCCATGACCTAATTTACAAAGGCTGTATGTCAATATTGTCATACAAGGTAACTAGAAGTGAGACTTAAAAACATGACCTATAAGATACCTTGTAATTCAAAAATGGAAATCAGCATGTGTGGCCAAAAATCATTCTCTTTCACCTCCTTCCATCTGGACTTGCGTCTTGTGGCTTGCTCTGACCCATAGGACATTGGCAATCATGATACAAGCAGAGTCTTTAACAGTGATTGCACCTTGAGGGATCTCTCCCGTGCTGCTCCTGGAACCTCGCACTTGCCCTAAGGAGAGAAACCTCAGTCACATCAGCTATCCCAGATAAGATCATCATAAACTAGATAGCCTCAGCCAGCATATATGCTGACTGCAGACACATGAGCAAGCCCAGTCAAGATCAGTCATGCTTAACACAGACGAGAAGAACCATCCAGCTGAACCCAGGCTAGATTATCGACCTACAGAATCATTACCTAAATAATTGGTGGTTGTTTTAAGCCATTAAAGTTTGAAGCTGTTTGATATGTGGCAGAAGTTAACTATTTACATTGTGGCATCCCATAATGATTCAGCAGACAAAGGTCCTGCCTCCAACTCATTGTGCAACCTTTAGCAAGTCACTGGACCTTTCTGGTCCACCTAGTTCTTGCACTATAAAATGAGGACACTCAATTAAATTATCAAACTTAAAAAAGCATTAAAAACTCCTTCCAATTCTGTCACATTCTGTGATTCTAAATCTCAGTCACAAACACTCATGAGTGCAGTTAATGTTCTATGAACTGAGCTGAGGCATAGCTGAGTCTCTGGAGTTTTCTTGCCTCGAGGCAAGAGATTCTGAGATTTGCTTACCTGACATATGAACATAAACACAAAATGCTTCTTCAGCATTTTATGATCTTGCTGGACTCTTAGGCTAAAATATGAAGTTGAAAAAAACTGACCAGAAAGAAACTATAACTGATCCTGGCATGCAAAGAAAGGAAATTACTATCAACATCTAAATCCAGAAAGAGCTTTCTGCTGGGACGTGAGGCTTTCAGAAAATTCAAAAACAGAGTTGGGACTATGCCTTGTGGAAGAGAAGGCCCCCAGATTGCAAAAGGAAGAAAACTCTTAGGATTTGCAGAACCCCCAAATTCATATTTTTATTTATCTAGAAAGTGACCCAATGGTTTTCTTTTTAAAAGTTACCTAGAAAAAAAAAAATGGAAACAGGAGCAACATATGTCGGTTTTCTTTGTTTTCTTCAGTGATTGAAACAGATCATAATGACCCTCTAAATGCTCTCTGAATGGAAGTGATATTTCATGGAGTTGCATTCTTGGAACTGGGGCTGGAAGCAATAAAGAGTATATATTAGCCAAGAGTAATTTTAGTTTTCTATTTCAGTATCATTGCTCAGAAGGACCCAATACTGAGGTTGCTGGTGCATCTGGGAATACGTTTGCAGGAGAGAAGTAGGGAAAATGAATACTTTTCCAGAAAAGAGTTATAAGCATGAATTTCACAAACTGGACTATGTAAACCCTTGGGGTTACTGCCTGAGTGTACATAAGCCCACAGAATCCACTGGCTGAATCTTGTAGGAGCATAATTTTTACTTGAAGGGTAAAACATCAAACATCAAAATTTGTCCTTCTTCCAGCATGTGTCTTCAGGAGTAGCCTCCTTCATCAGGGATACTGATGTGACTAAGGGTGAAAGGCCAATATTAGACAATCTAAAATATCCACAGGACAAGCATTTTAAAGTGTCATTTTCCTAAGTAAAGAAGATCATCAAAAGCACTGCACTTCCTCTGAGAGATGGTCTGGGGCTAAAATGTTGGTTCCTTATCTGGACATACCTTATACCTTCCTGGACCTGAGAAGCAATTCTAAAGATAGACCTTTGTTATTGTTGTTTTCCAGTCGCTAAGTCATCTCCAGTTCATGGACTGCAGCATGCCAGGCTTCCCTGTCCTTCACTATCTCCCGGAGTTTGCTCAAACTCCTGTCCATTGAGTCAGTGATGCCATCCAGCCATCTCATTCCTCTGCTACCCCATTTTCCTCCTGCTCTCAAATCTTTGCAGCATCAGGTTCTGTTCTAATGAGTTGGCTCTTGGCTTCAGGTGGCCAAAGTATTGCAGCTCCAGCATCAGTCTTTCCAGTGAATATTCAGGGTTGATTTCCTTTCGGATTGATTGGTTGGATCTCCTTGCTGTCCAAGGAACTCTCAAGAGTCTTCTCCAGCACCACAATTCAAAAGCATCGATTCTTCAATGCTCAGCCTTTTTTATGGTCTAACTCTCACATCCATACATTACTACTGGAAAAACTATAATTTGAGCTATATGGAACTTTGTCAGTAAAGCTCTGAATCTCTCAAAAGCCATTCAAGGAACTTGTTTTTAAAAAAAATTAGGTCATGCATTTGTCTTAGGAAACACTACTTAAGAACAAGGAAAGAATTTCAACAAATCCGCCTAATGGTTACCACCAAAGTGTATGTTTCTGATCTTAAGGAGCCCAGATCACTGACAATGGAATGATTTGATAAGTTGAAACTTCACCCAGGCGCCTCTCCTCTTGGCTCTTCTTTAGTGTATTTATTTTTTCAGAAAACATTTTCTTGAGCCTTGACTTTGGGCCAGGACTGTTCTGGGCACCTGCAGTTCAAAGGTCCCTCTCTGGTGGAGCGGACGTCCACCTGGGGAGAAAACATCATACGAGTAAGTACATGAACATTTTTACAAGGACCTCATACTCTTTAAGTGTGTATCAAGTCATGTCCACATTCAGGAGGTTTCATGGAAAAACAAAAATAATCTCAATCATTTTAAAATCTGCATTGTTGAACCAACCACTTGTAAGCTGTTTCCATTCAAATCTATATAATATCAGAGTCTATCACGGCCCAGAGTTGTCATCACTTTTGATCCATCTCCTTTCATTTTGGGTTATCTGACAGTACAATTCAATTACAATGCAAACAAACTGCGGAAAGAAATTGAAGAGTTTACCAAAGACGTAAGATTTTATGAAGTTGATGAGAGAAATACTTAAACTTCACGCCAAGCCAATGACAGATGGGCCTCTCGCAGTTCATCAGGTAACAAAGGGAAGGGGCAGGGATTGGCAGAGATGATGAACTGGTGGTCAAAACAGAATGGCTGGGCCATCAAGTGGTTTAGGAAAGCCTTTGGAAGCGCTAAGCTCTTTTCGCAACAAACAGCTTTCTTTATGTTTGTGTTGTGAAGATACAAAGAAACGTGAAACTAGGGAAGCCGTCTCGTGCCACTATCCAATTTTGTCATTAAAACTTACATTCCTCAAAATTATCAACACATAACTTTGTTCATTCTAAAACCACAGTGTGTGATGGAAATTAGACTCTAAAACTGGAAAGAATAAGATTAAAATAAATTTACTTTTATGGTGTATAGGTTCAGTTTTCAAGCTAAAGTCTGAATCCAAATTTTTTAAAAAAACTCCCCTCTGTTGCCTATGAAATATTGGCTCCCTTGTGAAGTGAACTTGCTCTTTCCAGGTGTGATTAACCATGGATAACAAGGCCTCTTGTCATCACACTGGTGTAAGTGTTCTAAAGGAGAGTACAGAGGGCTCTGAGACCCCCCAGGGGTCTTAGCTAGTCTAGGGAAGTGAACCACAGCTGAGACTTGAGAGATAAACAGAGACTAGAGGTGAGAATATGCCTGGAGTGGGTCGCAAGGAGGCTGGCAAGGTCTAAGAAGTAAAAGAAAGCCAACATGGCCAGAGGCAGGTACAGGAGATGAGTCTGCAGATGTGGGAAAGCACCAGGATGTTTCTTTTCACCAGAGGAGCAACAGGTCACCATTGCAAGATTTCAGGTAGGAAAGTGACAGATTTCTGATTTAAAGAAGCTCTTGTGGGTACCACATAGCAGGTACCATCTTACCTCTTGTCACTAGCAAAGCCTCCCTGGACATCTTGTTTCTTCATAGACCCAAAGCCCCATTCAGAATTCCCAGACTGGAATCAGACTTTCCAGCTTTAGGGCCTCACTAAAGGGCACGGCTTCACTGCAGGTTTATAAGACAGTGATGAAGCCCAGTGAGAATGAGTGACCCACCTGGCATTTTGTGTTGGGAGTCTTTAAGGTCTCCACTTCCAACGATGAGATAGTACCAGGGACTGGAAATATCCTCTTACCTTAACCAAAAAAATGAAGAAGATGCCAAAACAAAAATTTTTTCAGAACTTGGGCAACAGGCAGCACAGCCAATGATCCCTGAAAGAAGGGAAATAAGTAAGATGAGCCCTGTGATTGGCCCAGCTTGCTGCTGGAGTTTCCAGACCATAGCACAAAGATGGGGGAAATCAAGCAAGTCCAGCAATATAGCCGAGTTGAAGAGACACAGTTATGAATTTGGGGAGGCCAAGGTGGCTGCAATTTGAAGGATGGGGTACCTATGAAAAGACAGAGGCACAGAAAGGAGAAAGCTACAGAAAGAACTGTCCATTCACCTGCTCCCCTTGAGTCTTCAGCTGAGTGCTGGTCAGTGCATGAACATGAGAAAGCTACTCAAGAAGGTGGCGGGGAGAGGGTGGTGAAACAGGATAGGACCAAGCAGGACAATCACCAGAGTTCACACTTGGCTGGGAAGAGTCTGTGTTCCCATCAGCCAGAGAGGAACACTCCTAATATACAGGCACCAAGGAGGTACCCAAAAGGGTATTTTTTGTCTCAATACTAGAGAAAAATTAGCCCTGGTCTAAAGATTGCTTTTTCCCACTCAACAAAGCTTAAAAAAAAACAAACCCTAGAAATACCAAATGGCTTCTAAAGAATTTATCTGTATCCCAGAACAAAGCCAAGAATATTTAAATGAATATGAAATGTCAAGCACCACCCATGGTAAAAGGTGACAATGTCTGACATCCAAACAAACATTATCAGGCATGCCAAGAAGCAAGAAAATTCAATCCATAATGAGGAGAAAAATCAATCAATAGAAACAGACCCCCAAATGACGCAGAAGATAGAATTAGTAGGTGAGAGGCCAGCTCTCTCATCTGAAGACTTCCACAAGAATAATCACTGTAGAGAGAGGCACAAAGGGAAGTGGTCCTGTGATAGCCGTCAAATGAAAGGCACTAGAACGTGAAGAGTAAGAATGAGGAGAAGGAAACGGCAACCCACTCCACCATTCTTGCCTGGGAAATCCCATGGACAGAGGACCCTGGTGGGCCACAGTGTCACAAAAGAGTCAGACACGACTTGGTGACGAAACAACAGCCTCCAGAACCATATGAAATAAATTTATTTGTAAGAAAAAAAAGAGAGAGAGTAAGAATGAGTCTACACACGTGGTTCTACTCTCACCCCGAGTTTCCTAGAGCTCAGAAATTCCTCTCAACAGAGACTGATGGTTCTATGACAACTTTTAGACTGAGTGGAACTCATTCCAATTATTCAATCATTTGAAATTAGAATATTCCTTGAGGGACAAGAAAGGCATGAGTAAGTCTGAGCAAAGTCCATTAGAAAATCAATCTATTTAGCAGCCTTTCAAAAATATTCAATCGAGTGTATTATCAGGCATTAAATCAGCATTACTTTTTATTAGAAAGATAGAATATTCTGGTTCGGCAACAGCTCTTATTCAAACCTCTACTTCACTTCGCTATCTGTTATCTGTTCTGCCATCCATATCTGCTGTTTAAATCATGAGGAAAAATTATTTGAAAGACAAGCCCTCTATGACAACTGAAGAATTTTCTCCATTGCAATGATTATATTATTGCTTAGCTATGTTAACATGTAAATTCTTTTCTAAAATCAAGTGTAGGAATACAACACTGGGAGCTAGCAATTTAAAAAGTGAAAAATCTCAATACATATTCAAAAAGACTAGTTGTGGGAATAACCTTTCCCATAATGGGAGCACAAGTAATCTTTAGCATCCTCTGACTATAAAGTGGGAACCCAAATTCTCAGCCTTGACTTTTTCTCAGGTGACTTTGTTCCTCTTATTTTCTTTATCTGATGCTTGTATTACAACATAATATATACTTGCTCTAACAAATAAATCCATGAAATATACAGAAGGAAAAGCTAATAATCTTTCAACCACATTCACAACCCATATTAACACCCAGGAGGACATTGTCCATATCCATACAAATGCAGTTAGATTACAGATACATGTATGGCCTTGGCTTGGTTTGATTCTATTTTTACGAATGTAAGATCATACTACAGCTATTACTTGAGAGTATGCTTCTGACACTTAATATTACAGACTACTCCATATTAACACTCTAATTTATTATTAATCATGATTGATTAGCTTATCAATCTTGTTTTAAAAGACTTATTTTAGATTGTTGTTTTTTTTTTCTCTTTTTTTGCTATGACAATACTAGAGAAAAAATATGCTTATTTGTCTGTCCTAGAAGCAGAAAATCCAGAGATCAAGCTGCCTGTAGATAAGATTTCCTCAAAGCATATTACATGGTCAAACATATATATGTATGTATTCTTAATAGCTACTGTCAGATTACTTTCTTCAAAAAGATAAAGTTTGCAACAATACAATGTATATCAGAAATGAATTACAGTGCCAGGACCCTTTCAATTGTCCTCTGGAAGCTTGAGAGAGTTATTTAACCTCTCAGAGCCCCCTGCTCCCAAATGGTAATACAATAACATGCACAGGAGAATGGTCAGGGTGCACTCAATATATGGGAAGTATTGAGAGTATTATTATTGGTATTTTTAACATCATCATAATTAATCTACTATCTTTTGAGATTAGTCGAGTTTAAGGTTTTAAATTACAAGCAATGTCATGTTGAGATAAAACAAAATGCATTTATCCCGGGCATCCAGGAAAAATAGAACTGCCTATCAAATGATCTTTATAGTGTTACGAAAAACAGTATTGTTTTAAAGCCTAATATTAGAACAGTTTGTTCATGAGTTGTTTCTATTTTGGGGCTACTGTTCCACATCTTAACTCTTGTCTACTTTTTTTTTTTTTTTTACTACTCCCCTTTAGAAAAGTGCCTTGAAAATTTTCTTTAGGAGATCACTCGTTGTCAAGAAGACCATGCAGAGACCAGCCTTTGCAACTTAAACTGACCAGGGTGGTGTTGGTGAAGACTCAAGACCCTAGTGAAATCATCCAAGCGAGGGAGGCAGGTATTGAGGTTGGACAAGCATAGGCCCTGGAAGTAGCGAGGCCTAGGATGACCCCTGTCCCTATCAGAGTGTGATCTCAGGAAATCATTCCACTTTTCAGACCCTCTGTTTCTTCATCTTCTGCAAGTTGGGTATAAGAGTGTCTTCCCCAGCACTGTGGCTATGAATGTTTTAATGGAACATTCCCGAAGGAAACTGTCTACAGGTGAGGTCAATGTGATCAATAGTCAAGCTTCAGGAAAGCAAAGATGGTCAGAGGTCCAGGCTCAATGGGTGGGGGCCAGGGTTGTCTTCACCCTAGCAGAGGGCTCCTGGGAAGATCTGCAGTCAGGATGGCCCATGGTTTCTCTTTTAGCATCTCCAGTATCGTCTCCTGGACTCCTGTTTTCCCAAATACAAGAAGGACAGAGGGAGAAACCATGTGACTAGATACACATGGTCAGCATCCTCTTTGTCTGGTTGGTTTGCAGCCATCTCTGCCTGTTTGAGCTCAACCCCAGAGCCCAGAAAACTCAACTGGAGGCTCTGATTCCTGGCATGATCCGACCCCAAGTCTCTCCTCACTGGGAACCCCAGGCTATGACCAGCTCCAAAAGAACAGCCATTTCTGAGAGGTTGGCTTCCTTCGTCCCTACTGCTTCCCAGCAGGTGAGCTGGAAGCATAGCCCCACACAGTAAAACCCAATATCCTGAAACAGACCTTGGCAAAATCATCTGTCAGCATCCTCTCCTAGTCCCCACCAGGCCCCCAGGGCATCATCAGGCCTCGTGGAGCCAAAAGCCATCACTTTGCTTTTGTCCCTATTGTAGTTTCTAAGAAAACAGGAGGAAACCCGCATTTTTTATATTACACAACAGTCTCAACCATTTTCTGATGTTTTCGTGATGACTGGAAAGGCCCAAGGGTGTCATCCAAAGTGGAAGGGGTCACTGGGAGAGAGAGAGAAGGTAATCTCATTCTCTCTCTCTCTCTCTTTCTCCCCATCCCCACTCCCCAAGGAGGCCAGTCCTGTCTGTCTCACTTGGAAGCACAGAAATTCCAGAGCTGGAGGTACACGCGCTGAGGCCACAACATCTAAAAATCTGTTTGTTTTAGCCCAGGAATCATCTCGCTCTATCCACAGGCCATGCAGGATTCTGCCATTAGCTAATAATAGCATTACCAATCCTGAAGTGAAAAGGAAAAAAAAAAAAAAGACTCTAATACTTCGTCTTAGCAGCTGATAATGCAAAACAGGGTGGCATTTGGAGGCCTAGGATGATGCCAGTCTCCAGGGAGAGAAAGGTGTTAACTTCTAATAGCTTTTCAGTAATAGCCAAGCATCTGCAGTCCCCTATAAAAAGGGGGGTTTTTTAAAAATTAATCGAGCTGAATGTGCTTCACACTGAGGAGAATGCCAGATTAATAAGTGCATTAAGGGCCGCTTTGGATTGGAAATAATTATGGATGATGACAAGGGGCAGAGGGGGCGCGGGTGCAGTCACAGGAATGCATTTTAAAAAGCAGTTTAAAGAGCCTTCAGATGTTGGTATTATCCTGCATGACCAAATTAAGAGCAAATGAGAAAAGTTTATCTGGCATTTTGGAGTATTGAAAGGGCTTAGTGTTATAAATTATACAGTATGAGGATAGGAAATGGTGAGTAAATTCACGTTAAATATTATTGGCAGTTTAAATAGCAACTGCTTTATAGAGCATTAAATACTTTAATTTGGAATTAAAAATCCAAACCACAACATCCCCCAACACCAAAAATATTTCAAGATTGTTTCAGTTACTTATTTGTCAGCACAATAATTAGAAGTTGCCTTGATCAGAAATTAATCTCCACCATGTCCAATTTGAGCTATCAGTCTTGCATGAGTGTGGTCGGTCTGTGCCTTGGAACTGGTTTAGAACTTGTAACACAGGAAATGCCAAATACTCTTCCAATATTGTAATCAGTCATTGGAAGAACACATTGTAGTCACAGCCTGGGCTGAGGTTTATCAGTTTTTAATCTAGCTCCACTTCAGGCTTTCCTTTCTGGCAGTGCTTCAGATAGCCAAAACTGGCCAGAGATGGAAACTAGGAAACACAAGTTCACAGTTAGGCATGTTCAAGCAAATGATATGTCTGTGAGAGACAGTCACTCAGGCCATGGTGACAGCTTCCCTAGAGGTCCAGCACTGTATCATGAACACTCTCATCTTTGCTGATGGATGGGTGCCTTTCTTGAGAAACAATTTGGCAAAATTTCATAAAATTCTTCAAAAGATATGTACTTAACAATCCAGTTTCTACTAGCTTTTCCTACTCAGATAAGAGCACAAAGACGTATGTCCAAGTATATTTATTGCTTCATCACTACTAATAACAAAAGCAAATATTAAGTCATCTAAATGCCAAAAATAGAACATAGTCTTAACAAGGCACAACACATACATAAAATATAATGCAATTATTTTCAAATTATGTTGTAGATTCCTGGTTTCCACTTATAGATGGAAAGATCTGGAAAGAGCTTCATTCCTATTCTTATAAGAAAAAAAAAATACACAGAAGTTGCAAGATTGCTACATTTCTTAAACCCATCAGAGACCTGAGGTCATGGGACAGCCAACCACCTGAAAATCTGGAGAAAGACGGTGCCTAGAGGAAGAGATAAAGCAAGAGCCCTTGCTTAACTGGGGCAGACACAGACAGACACCTAAGAAGAGGGAAAAAAAAAGAGAGAAGAAATATATGAAGAAATAAAAGCGAAGAATTTTCTAAAATTAATGACAGACACTAAACTACAGATCCAGAGAGGTCAGAGAACACCAGGTAAGATACATTCAAAAGAAAAGCAAAATATACTACGTAGGTACATAAGAAGGAGAGGGGGAAATCAAAGAAAAAATTCTGAAGACAGCCAGAGAAAAAGACTTTTTAGCTACAGAGGAAATAAGAGAATAATTACAGCACTTATCAGAAACCATGCAAGGAGAAGATAATGAAGTGATGTCTTTAAAGTACAGAAAGCCAGAAAAACACCTGTCAACCCAGAATTCTGTATCCAGCACAATTTTTTTCTTTAATGAAAGGGAAATAAAGACACTGTCAAGGAAACAGAAAATTCATTGCCAAGACATTTATAGTAGAATAAAAGTGAAAGGAAGTCCTTCAGGCCAAAGGACTATGATATCAAACAGAAACTTGTCTCTAAACAAAGGTATGGAAAAGAGAAGGTAAAATGAAATTTATTTTTCTTAACTTTAATTTTTCTAAAAGATAACTGACTGTCTAAGGCAAAATATAGTAGCAGTGTGTTATGTGTTTATAACATAGGTAAATGTAAATTGTGTACAAATGTAGTACAAAGAACTGGAGGGAGGAATTGGGAACACTATACTGTTGGAAGTCCTTATACCATACATGAAATGGTATATTATTTGAAAGCAGACTCTGACTAGCTAAAAACGCATATTTTAAACCCTAAGGCAGCTACAAAACAATCTAAAAGAGCTATAAATTATAAATCAATAGAAAATAAAAATAAATTTATTTAAAAATACTCAACCTAAAAGGAAGTAGCACAAGGAAAAAAAAAACCAAAAACCCTCAATCTGAATCTTACATTGTATACAAAAATGAACCCTAAATGGATTATATGCCTAAATTTAAATATAAAGCTATAAAATTTGTAGATGAAAACAGGAAAAAATCATTGTGACCTAGGGTTAACAAATATTTCTTAGACAGTATAACAAAAGCACACTCTATAAAAGAAAAACATCTGATAAATAAGCCTTATTAGAATTTAAAAACTTGTTCTGCAAAAGACACTGTTAAGAAAATTAATATACCAGTCACAGAGTAGGAAAAATTTTCAGATCACTTCTCTGACATAAGATTTGTATCCAGAGTAAGTAAAGAGTTTTCAAAACTCAACAATAAGGAAAGAACAATGTAGTTTAAAATGAAGCAAAAGACATAAAGATGTTTTAAGGATGATATAAATTTATATTAAAAAGATATAAACAAAAATGTTACCCAAGAAGACATGCAAATGACAACTAAGCTTATGAAAAGATGTTCAACATCATTAGTCATTAGGAAAATGCAAGTTAAAACCAAATGAGATGCCACTTATATGTCTAATAGAATGGCCACACTTTTTTATATTTTATATTTGGCCTCACTCCAAGCATAAGTGAGGATTCAGAGAACTGGAACTTCCATACATCATTGGTGGGAGTTCAAAGTGGTACAGCCGCTGTGGAAAACAGTTAGACAAGTTCTTACAAAAGTTAAATATGCACACAACATGGTTGATCATTTCCATACCTAGGTATTTATCCAAGAGAAATAAAATTTTACATCTAAACACCAAAAAAAAACACCTGTGCATAAGTATTTAAAGTAGTTTTATTTGTAATTGCCCAAACTGGAAATAACCCATATATATATTTCAACTAGTAAATAGAAAAATAATCAACCTGTGGTACATCCATAACATGGAATGAAAGAAAGTGAAAGTGTTAGTTGCACAACAAGTGTCCAACTTGTTGTGACCCCATGGACTGTAGCCCCCCAGGCTCTGTCCGTGGCATTCTTCAACAAGAATATTGGAGTGAGTTGCCATTTCCTCTCCATAATATGGAATACTCTTCAATAATGTAAAGAAAATAACTCTCGATGCACACAAGAAGGCGTGCAAATTTTAAACGCACTTGTTAAGTGATGGAGGTCAGACTCAAAAAGTGACATAGTGTGTGATTCCATTTATATGACATTATTGAAAAGGTAAAACTTTAGACATGGAAACAAATTGGTGGGACTACCATAAAGGGACTATGTAAAGACATTGCTAGAGATGATGACCTGTTCTATATGATATTAGAATGACGGACATATAACTCCATGAATTTATCAAAAACCAAAGAACTTTACTCCATAAAGAGCGAATTTTACTGCATGTAACTTCAAAAACTCGGCATGTGGAGGGTACCCTCAACCAGAAGACCTAGAGTAACAAGTGAAGCTGACTGTATTACAAATGAACTGAAGTGGGTGAGAAAAAAAACAACTAACCTACTTTGGGAAACAAAATGTTGGCTGTTTATTTTTAGGTCAAAGACAAAAGAATTGTACACAAATACTGTATTTTTGTTACGGGAAGAGTTAGCTATTCTGAAACTGCTTTATGTGTATAGACTAGTTGAACATTTAAGTCAACATATTGTAGATTATGAGAGCCTGGCTTCTCATGTCAGAGGAAGGTAAAAATAAGGAAAGTGAGAAAGCTAGAATGAGCCCTGCAGTGTTGGATTTGAACAAGAGGTATCAGCACAAACTCAAGGGATATTTTTAAGAAATGAAAATAAATGTGTGTGTGCGCACCAAATATATATGTCCAAGCTCTGTCTGCTGAATGGGCTTAGAAGCAAGTGAGGACATCTAGCCAGATCTTGATTTCTAAACACCACTCTCCAGTAAAATGAACTAAAGCTCCTAGGAGAACCAGTTGATTCTAAGACTGGTCATAGGAAATATACAACTCCAGGTGCCAGAAAGTAAGAAAGTGCTCAAAAGAAGTTTGGGGAAGTGGGAGGTGGACCTAATGAAAAGACATAGGAACCAACCAGAAAGCGCCCCCTAGGTTCAAACCAAAACAATTTGAACAACAAAATAAAGGTAGCATTGGATTATTACCATAAAATAGAACAAATATCTATGGGGCCATGCTAATGTGAGTAATCAACAGGAAAGGAAAGAAGAAAGGGAAGGAAAAAGGAAGGAAGGAACAGAGGGACCCGGGGTTGGCGTGGGAGAAAGAGAGGGAGGAAGAAGGAAGGACTGGCCTCTGTGCTGAAGAATTTCAATTAATAAAAGAAGGAGTGAAGCAAATAGAAAGTCACCATTAAAATATCACAGTAATAACTGTTGTCATTTATATCCACTAGTGGATGCTAGAATCAGCAGACTAACATTGAGCAAAAAAGGATATTTGCAAACTCCCAAAGTATCTCCCCCAAGATTCATTCATTGCAAAGGGAAAAATAACTTTACATTGGCGGGACATCCAGCAGACCTCACTTTAACCAACCAATCAAGGTTAACATCACCAGTAAGGGGACATAACAACACCATGCAGCCCCTGAAGATAAATGGGTGAGGAACACATGGGATGTTCTTACCAAAAAAATACAACTTCAATCCAATCATAAGAAAACATCAGAAAAACCCAAATTGAGAGGCCATCTGCAAAACAACTGACCAGTATGCTTCAGTAGGGTCAAAGTCACAAAAAATAAGAAGCTGAAGAACTGTCACAGATGAGACGCTAAGACAAAATTAAATGCAATGTGGGATCCTGAACTGGCTCTGGGGACAGAAAGGGATATAGGGGAAAAACTGGAGAAGTCCAAATAAAGTCCGTAGTTCAGGAATATTAATTTCTGAATTTTGATCATCATGTCATGGTTGTGCAAGATATTAACATCAGGCAAAGCTTGGCAAAGGCCATTCAGGAGCTCTCTGTACTATTTTGCAACCTTTTCACTGTCTAAAATTATATCCCCCAAAACTTAAAAATCATATAGATGTAAATATGTATTTATGGACACAAAAGATTTTCACAACATTGCAGGAGAACAAGCAAATCACAAAGTAGGCATCTATAAAATGCTTGCTTACTTACCAAGACAAGTATGTACATGCACATATTTCTTGTTCAAATGTGTATATAAGTACATGTGTGCTATGTAACTTCAGTCGTGTCTGATTCTTTGTGACCCCAAGGACTGTAGCCTGCCAGGCTCCTCTGTCAATGGGATTCTCAAGGCAAGAACTGGAGTGGTTGCCATGCCTTCTTCCAGGGGATCTTCTCAGCCCAGAACCATGTCTCTTGCACCTCCTGACTTGGCAGTTGGGTTCCTTACCACTAGTGCCACCTGGAAATTCCGTAAACATGTGCAAAAACCTATTTGTGGGCATCCCTGGTGGCTCAGATGATAAAAAATCTGCCTGCAATGTAGGAGATCCAGGTTCAATCCCTGGGTCAGGAAGATCACCTGGAGAAGGGAATGCGAACTCCCTCCAGTATTCTTGCCCAGAGAACTCCATGGACAGAGGCAGGCTACAGTCATGGAGTCACAGAGAATTGGACATGACTGAGGGGCTAACACTTTAACTTTCACATACCTGTTTATATTTATGATTGCATAAATTTATGCATACTAATATATCATACACAAAATATAAAATAATACCAAAGTGGTGCCGTTTGTTTTGCAGAGTGAGTGGGATGGTGGATGGTACTAATTTTTTTCTTCTGTCTTTTTTTTTTCTTATGTGCCATTAATCAATTTTCTTGTGTATATTTGAAATTTTATCATTTCAATATTTATGTGTAATCCAAGGATGAAGCTGAGTTGGGAAATCTGGGAAAGACCCAGCTGCGGGATTCAGCTCCAGCGGGTGTGTCGTGAAGATGCTGTGGTCATCATCTTCTTTGAATCCAGTCTCTCTTGTTTTACTGCAGAGCATCAACACAGGCGATACCGGACCTTTCTCTCCTTCTTTGATTTCTATCTCCTACCAGGTGTCCGACCTCTACGGATGAGGTTTCTGAGATCTGTTCCCCCAAATGCCATCCATTAGCATTCTAAGGTCCCCAAGTCCTCTTGGCAGCCCAAAGCACACACATCCTCGGGCACACAGGAAAGTATAGAGATGGTTGTTGAACTCTTGACCTCTTGGCAGAGAGGAGAAACAGCATAAGGAGTTGGTCCAGGCACTTCCGTTATGATAGAAAAGGGGTGGTGAAACAGATGTGACGTACGTTTCAGACGTCAAAAGAAAATTGAATCCTGCATTCAAAACTTTCCATAATCTGAGTCCTCAGCTCCAAGACACAGAGGGTTTTTCCAAAGATTGGCAGCCACTTGTTTTACTCATTCTCTTTGGGAAATGATTCTGCCTGCTCAGATTTACAATAAATCTAACTTAGGCCCAACATTCCATGATTTCACAAGAGAAAGCAGATAGTAGAGGCTGGGGCAGGGCTTCCCTGGGAGAGGAGGAGAGACACAAAGAGGGCACACGCCACAGTTACAGCCACTATCATTACATGACTCCTGACACAGCGGACACGAGCGCTGGCCCCTCGGCACTTCAAATCCAACTTCTCAGAGATTTATTTTTCTCCTGAAACAATTTCTGGCAGCTTTTGATCTTCTAAACTGAAAGAAAAAAAAAATCAAAGAAATCTGTTTCTCTAGAGTATTAATAGCAAAGGAATTTCTGGATGCTGCGAAGTAAGAAAGGAACATAAGAGCATCTCGTTTTATCCATCTTCAAAGCAAACTAAATATAGTTTTAAAAAATAGAAGCAGGATACCCTACAGATTTTTGAAGGGATGGAATAAACCTCTTTACACAAGAAAAGATGACATGAAATTTATCTTGAAGGACATTCAGTGGGCTCTTGTCCGCTTAATACCTACAAGTGGGCTGTTAGAAGGGATGTAGTAAAAATATCCGGTCTTTCGGGGAACTTGCAGGCTCCGCTATTTTCATCAATATTGGGCATTGCTTCTCTTACCCTGCTCGGATGTCACTACCACCTGTCCCCCGAAGCACAATACAGGTGTCAGACTTTTCTACAGAGCAGATGTCTAGCTGATGTACCTGAAAACTTGAGCAGCATCTTCATGGCTCCCATAGTCCAAATTCAATCTTTACTCCTTCATCTGGTCACAAGTCTAGGAATGGGAGTCAAAGTTATGTTTGTATTTAGCTAGTTGTGGATGGCAAGGCACATGTGTGTGCAGAAAATAGTTCTGGAAGTGCAACTATGGGACAGATGCCTCTCTAGGCACTGGAGATAACAGAAATGCTTGTAAACAAGCACAGAAGCTGATTTCTGATTGTGACATGCACTGCAAAAGAAAGAAATGAGAATACCTGATGGAGAGTCCTAGTGGCAGAGGATGCTAATTTACAGAGGGTCTGTCAAAGGAGGAGACTCTGAGCTACGAGCAGAAGGCTAAGTTGCCAGCCTTGCAGAGACCTGGGGAGAAGGCTGCTCCAGTCAAAGGCGCAGTAGGTGCAAAGGCCCTGAGGTCTTACAGCAGCCCTCCCATATTCCACATCAGCACTTACCTTTCCGGCACACATCTATAGTGCTCCACTGCAAACCCCCAAAAGTCTCTGCCTGAGGGCTCCCTGTTGGATGGTGCCTTGAACAGATCAGAAATGCCAGGAAATGAATGTCCCTAGGAGTAGCCTTCAGCCTACGCACTATAGGAATTGGTGGGTAAATAGTCCAGCTTCTTCATCTTTATAATTCCCCATCAGGACTNTGCTCCACTGCAAACCCCCAAAAGTCTCTGCCTGAGGGCTCCCTGTTGGATGGTGCCTTGAACAGATCAGAAATGCCAGGAAATGAATGTCCCTAGGAGTAGCCTTCAGCCTACGCACTATAGGAATTGGTGGGTAAATAGTCCAGCTTCTTCATCTTTATAATTCCCCATCAGGACTGAGTTCCAACTGCTCTCAGCAATGAGCTGCCGTAATGAGACACACTTGGCTTCCTTTCCTTTCTTTCTCAGCCTTACCGCTCCACTCTGCCTCTGTTGCTTCTAAGATCACCTCCCACATCAACTGCTAGGACTCAAATTGCTAACCTCAGGGCCTGCTTCTGGGGCATACAAACTGAGAGGCTGGAAAGGACTTGGCTGGTGAGTAGAAAGATGACTGGCCCTCGAGGAGGCCAGAGAGGATAAAGGGGGCGAAATGATGCAGGTGCTTGACATCTTTAGAGGCAATTTGTGTCGCCAATGGTTTCCCAGTGGGAGTCTGTTTACCCCTCGCCCAATGATCAACTGCTCTTAGCCAAAGACTGGCCTTGAACTGATTCTATACCCCAACAACATGCCCCTTTCCCTCCCCTTGACCCTACTCCTCCATTGCATCATGGACCGTCTAGTTCAGAGTCAGCTCCATAGGGTCAGGAACTTTGGTTTGTTCATGGCTGTAACCTTGGTACCTATAGCACTGTCTGGCATTCAGCATACAGTGTCCAACAAATATTTACTGGATAAATGAATCCTACAAATAAGAAAACCAGGAGTCAGAGAAGGTAAATGGTTTACATAAGGTCATACCCAAGGTCGACTGGAGTACTGGTTCTAGAAGACAGTCTCCTGCTTCTGAGAGGATTTTGCTACCCCCTCCAGCCTCTCAACTCGGGGTTGGTCTGGTCTAATAATTGATCTTTCATGGAAATCTGATGGACACCCTCCACCAAAGGACTCTACAAAATTTTGTCATCTCCTGGGAGAGTTGCAGGACAGGGCAGGAGCTCAACAAAAGTGCATCAGCTTTGGAGCCACGCTGGCTGAATTTGAGTCTTGATTCTGACTTCAGAGTAAGCTCCACGACCTTGACCAGAAACTTAAGCCCTCTGAGTTCCGGTGGGATAGACACCAGCTCGTGTCCACAGTAAAGAGAGGGACATTAAGGGTCTGAGAAGGGACAGTCTGACTTTTCCATTTTTACCTGGCTCCTCTTTGTTCCTAGAAGAAGCCTGGAACATCCAGCAGGAAGTTCCTCACAATTTTCATATAAATGACCTGAAGAATGAATACAGATTCATTTTTAATCGATCGTTACAGGTGGAAGTGACCTACACAAAACACAACTGCAAACAGTTCAAATTGAACACGTTAAAATGTATTATACATTTGGAACTAACGAAAGATTGAAATCATTCTGATGAGATTTTTATCACAAGAGTTACAGAGGAGAAAGGGATGAACAGAAAGAACCGAGAGGATTTTTAGGGCAGAGAAACTATTCTGTATGGCACTATCACAGCTAATAGCTGTCATTCCACATATGGTCAAACCCATAGGATGTACACCACCAAGAGTGAGCCCTAATGTAAACTCTGGACTTAGCATGATGATGCGTCAATGTTGTTTCATCAGCTGTCACAAATGTGTCCCCATGGTGGGAGAGGTCTATGGTGGGGGAGGTTGTGTGGGTGTGGGGACCAAGGAGCATAGGGGAAGTCTGTACTTTCCATTCAATTTTGCTGTGACCTTAAAACTGTTCTAAAAAATTTAGCTAATTAAGTTTTTAAAATCTACCACACACAAAAAAGTAACACCCATAAAAGAGAATTCCAGCGGAAACTGTTACAGTCTGTATAAGTTGATGAGGACCAGAAAAATTGATCAATGAAGCAAATATTCACTGTAAAATCTACCTAAGGAGTTGATACTGTTGAAAATGGATGAAAATCAGGACCTGTTTAACCAAATAAACCGTGTTTAATTAATCCATTAAATTGGCTTGGCAGAGTGTGCCTCCTGTCTCATTTGTAAATACATCTGCTTTTGTATCATTCTGTATTTTTTAAAGTTTGTGTAAACAAAGCTGCAGTCAGAGAATTCTAGGGGTCAACACCATAGGATTTATTAATACATGTTCACAGGGTCAAATGGCAAGGTGCAAGCTCCCTGTACCTGGCACGGGACCCTGGTTGCAGAGAAAACTCATTTGTCCATTCACCAAGCATTTGCTGAACTCAGATTTGCTAGAAGCACTGAATGTCTGTGACTAGGGTGAAATTTTCAATCTCAGACCTCAGGAAGCAAGGGGTTGAGCAGGGAACCCAGTCCTGGGTGTTGTGACGAGTCTTAGCAGCAGCTGCAGGAACATAGAAGTGACTCATTGGCTGGAGCAGGTGCTTGCAGGAGGCTTCACTGAGGACATGACATTTGAACTGAGTCTTCAGAAAGAGTCCAGGGGCTCCAAGATGACAAGGGACAGCAAGAGCATTCAGGGCAAAGAGAATCTTGTACCCTAGACGCATGAGAGATGGCAGTGTTCAGAAACCTGTAAACCATTCCCTGGGTTAGACACAGGGAAGAGGGCTGGAGCGAAGGGCCTGGAATCCCTGACATCTCGGGCTTTCTTCTGCCAACAGTGAACACAACTGCATGGAAGGCCAAGTGCAGGGCCAAGGCTAAGGGGTGGGGGAGGCCGGTGAGGAGACCAGGCAACTGAGTGGGGCCAGGATGGGTGCAGAGGCTAAAAGGGAAACTGAGAAAGCAGAATGGGGAGGAGTCAGGGGTTGCATCCGGAGCTGTCTCCAAAAGGCTCGTTAAGGCCAGTATGGGGTGGGGAAGTGCCATGAGCCAGGGGTGGACACTCAGGAGGAAATGAGAGTGAATCATGCAAGATCATTTTGGTCAATTGTTCAGAAAAAATGTTGGCATCAGAATCCTTCCAACGAAAACTTAAGAATTAAAAACAATACACAGAGCTGCTTCAACGACTAAGGTGTCTTGGAAAGGTGTGGCGGGGGTTGGCCTCCCCAGGACTGCTGTTGGAAGACCCCTGATGTGGGTCTGAGCCCCCTTTTCAGCTGAGGCTCAGAGGCGGGGTGTTTCCTGGCTCAGAGCACACAGCTGGGACGGCTCCAGGACCCCGCTCAGGGACTCCTGGAGACCTGCTCCTCCTTCCACAGCCAGGAGGCTGAGTAGTAATGAGGACTTAGCGTTCTTGGCCCCAAGTCCTGCCCAGCTGTCCTTCTGGCTGAGGATGTCTCGAGTCACAGAAAAGCCAAATTCCCGTGAATCTGTCCTAGTCCCTGGACCCTGTTCATACTCTAGCTGGCCAAATGCCCCATGACGTACTGGTTCTTTGCTGTTAGCATCACTTCTCCTGGAGACACATTATTCAAATCCCCAGGTGCATCTGGCCCAGGTGGTAAGCAGAAAAAATTCGAGTCATAGCTCTGGCACAATCGGCTGTGTGGTCTTTGGAAAATCATTTAGCCTTTGAACCACAGATTCCTCCTCCACAAATCAGAGGTCATCATGCTACATCAAAATGCTATAAGTAAGGATTCATGCAAAGATGGGCTCAATAAAGGACAGAAATGGTATGGACCTAACAGAAGCAGAAGATATTAAGAAGTGCCAAGAATACACAGAGGAACTGTACAAAAAAGATCTTCACAACACAGATAATCACGATGGTGTGATCACTAATCTAGAGGCAGACATCTTGGAATNCTCCAATGCATGAAAGTGAAAAGTGAAAGTGAAGTCGCTCAGTCGTGTCCGACTCTTCGAGACTCCGTGGACTGCAGCCCAGCAGGCTCCTCCACCCATGGGATTTTCCAGGCAAGAGTACTGGAGTGGGGTGCCACTGCCTTAGGTATACATATATCCCCTCCCTCTTGAAACTTCCTCCCATCTTCCTCCCCATCCCAGCCTTCTAGGTAGATTCAGAGCCCCTGTTTGAGTTCCCTGAGACATACAGCAAGTTCCCACTGGCTATCTATTTTACATATGGCAACTAAGTTTCTATGACTTTTCTTTAAACTGATTCATTCATTTTATTCGTATAAATGTAATTTCTTTAAAAAAATACTATATTACCCTAAACAGAATATTAGTGTCAGTTACCATAAATAGTAGTAATCACAGTGCAAAGAAATCATGTCATTATAATCTAGCTAGATGAGGTTACAGAATTGTAGAATGAAAAGTATTCTCCCTTCTTGCTTCCTGATTTAAAAAAAAAACAAAACATTGTTTAAAAAGAGAGTTTGGAGGACTGTCAGGAAAGCTGATGGTAGACTCTCCAGGGAATCAAAGTTCATTTTTTTAGGTGTGGTACTGGCATTGTGACTGCATAAAAAAATATCTTCTTTTTTTTTTTTTTTTTAATAAAGAATGCATACTAAAGGATGCAGGGCTAAAATGACAAAATAACTCGATTTGCTTTAAAATATTTCAGCAAAATAAAGGGTTGACAAAGCAAATGTGGCAAAATCTTTATCATCGCTGAATCCAGGTGTTGGAAATTTCCTTGCACTCTTCTACTTTTAAGCAGCTTGAAAATTTGCCTAATAAAAATAAACTTTAAAATATAAATAGGAAGTTCCCTTGTTCATGGGCCACCAAGGCTGACAAAGCCTTGCCATTTTAAGAAGAGTCAAACCCTAATTTCTGTACATATTAACGAACATTTTTATACACTGGCAGTATGACTCTTTTGAGTTAATGTAGGTCCGGCTCAACAAAAATAAATAAAAATAATGCTGCAAATTCATACGTAATGACAAGGGAAGGGGTCCAAGACAGATTGCTGAGTGGGGAAACATGCTCTAGAAGAAGAGCGTGTTGGGCTCCGTCTCCTTTATGTAAAACTGTGAAGGAAAATCCCCTGAGTCTGTGCACCCAGAGAAAGCCTGGAAGCTGGGATGCTGAACAGTTACCTCCGGATAGGGAGGATCCTCCTCTTGCCTTTGTTTGTATCTTTATGCTTTTCTGTTTGTGTAAAATTTTTACTTTTTACAATTGAGTAGATACTATTCTTATAATCAGGCAAAAGGCTATTACCATTGTGAGGCAAAAAGAAGACATCAGGAAAACATTTCTATCTGTATAATGAAATGATTTAAATATACACAAGGCTGCCGAACAGAAAATTAAACCCCCATTATTATCCCATGGCCTGTGACACTGCATGTTTACTGTCCGTGTCTGGCAAAGGTGCTGGAACAGGTCTCCTGTAAGCTGATCTCAGCCCCAAGCCTGAGCAAGCAGGGGGAGCGGTGCTCGGTTTCCCTGACTTACCCCTTGGCTCACCCCATGCCCGCTGCCTGCGGTGTTCTCTGCACTCTTCTGTGGCTCCCTCTCTCCCCACTTTGAGGCTCAGCTCCAGGAAGGCTGCCCTGATGCCCCAGCAGGCATTACCTGGGTCTCTCTTTTGACAGGCGTCAATCTTCAGCCTGTTTGCTGGGACCTGTCCAGGGCACTGGCAAGCAGAGGCCTCTTTCTGAGAGGGCTCACAGGCTCTGCTGGGTGCAAGGAGCTCAGCAGAGTGGATGGAACTCAGACATGCTTCCTGTCCCTTTCTAGGGTGGGTGACCTGGAGGAGTATTTCCCCTCCTAAGGCCTCAATTTTCACAGCTATAAAATGGGAATAAATGGTCCTAATAAATACACACTTCTCAGGAAATTAAATAAGATGGCCCTAAGAGAGTTGGCAATCTCTAAAGTGTTCAATTAAAAGATAATTTTTAATGTTAGTAGTACTATATAAATGTTTATTGGTAATGACAAGGACAGGATTAAGAACTTTATTATCTTTCAAAATCACGGGGACATATTTATTCTGATATTTTCAAAAAATTTCCTAAGGAAATTCACACTTTCAAAAATGTGTGAATAAGGATGTTCATCAGTGTATAATAGCAAACATGGGAAACTATCTCCTATGGCTTGTCATGCAACTATTAAAGATGATAAAACATGTTGAGTGATTCAGGAAATGCATCTAATATACTGCCAAATTTAAAAATCTAGCTCCAGAAGAGTACAATCTATTTTCACTTTTTTAAATATATATATATGTATGTATGTATCTATGGGCGTCTCAAGTAGCACCCGTGATAAAGAACCTGGCTCCCAATGCAGAAGAGAAGCAGGTTCAGTCTCTGGGTTGGGAAGGTCCCCTGGAGGAGGACATGGGAACCCACTGCAGTATCCTTGCCTGGAGAATCCCGTGGACAGAGGAGCCTGGTGGGCTACAGTCCACGGGGTCGCAAAGAGTCGGACCCAACTGAAGCAACTTAGCACACACACACACACACACACACACAGACAAAGATCTACAAAGAAAGAAACAGACATCCAGAACACTTCTAAAGAAAATCACTCCCAAAATGTCAACAGTTATCTCTGGATTGAGTGATTACAGATCACTTTTTCAGTCTTCTTTTTTGTGCACATCTGACTTTTCTAAATTTGTCTAAAAATTTGTCTAAAATGCCTTTGTGTGGCATTTCTAAGTTACCTTTTAACCATTCCTCTTCCCCCACCACTACCTCTACCAAATGACCCTCTCCAGAAGTTAATGATAAAAGACTGTCCCAGGCCCCCAGCCTCGGATTGTGAGGGCCTCCAAGGTCACGAGACAACCCCATGGACCTCTGGTGTCTCTATGGAAGAGTCTGGTGTGATTTTCACCAGAGAGTGGACACGGTGGGTGAACAATTAGCCAGCTCTGGGCAGAGAAACTGCCCCCCAGGAGACTCACACAGGGACCATGGCCTTGGAAACAAACGGGAGCCTCTCAAACAAATTCCCAGGAGGCAGGTCAATTAGAAAACTTAGCCCCTAGGCCTCACCACCCCCTCCACCGTGTAACCTGATAGGCTGGATTGGAGGGTCCTTGAAGGGGGTAAACAGATGGGAAGAGACAGGTTGGAGGGCTGAGACTTTCCCTTCTCTCTCTCTCCCACTGCCCCCGCCTCCCCATCTCCTTACCCACCTGAAGCCAGCTCTCTCCGCTCCCTCTGGGCTACTTCTCCATCTGTGCCTATACCCTAGTCTCCACTGTACACCAGTCTCCTCTCCAAAACTTCCACAGTCTTTCTAGGAATCTTCCAAAGAGATGATACTGTAAAATGTCAGAACTGAAAATAACACTCGACTCTCTCACTTTCTAGTTGAGGAAACTAGTTCAAGGAGATTAATCCATGTGTCCAAAGCCTCCCATCCAGCAGATGTATTAAGAGAAGCCAAGATAAGAGTTCAGATGTCTTTATTCCTAGGCCAGGGTGACTGTGACCTCTACTGTTTCACTTTCTGCTGTTGGCTGAAAGCAAGCCCAGCACTGTGCTTAGGAGCATGGTCTCCAGGGCTGAACCCCTGGGTTCAAATTCCAGATCTTATATGTACCACCAATGTGGTCTTGGAGCCCCAATTTGGAAGCAAAACAATAGTAGTAAATACGTCTTGTCTTTGTGTGAAGATTAAATGACTTAAAGCGTATTTAGAGGGGAACCTGGCAGGTGGTATATGTTATCAAAGCCTTTGCTATCTTGATAATTTTGTCAGCCAATTAACTGTATCTATGGCTAAGGTCTATAGGGATGGCAAGAGTCAGACACGACTGAGCAACTCAGCACACACATACATGGAAGAAGTCAGCAAAGGACAGAGATGAACCAAATGATTCAGCCGAGAAAACACAGGAGCTCCTCAGAAGGCAAAAGCTCAGAAACTCCATCTTCTTCAGGAGCACGTGAGGCCCAGGTCATCTGCTATTCATCCCTGAAGCATTCACCGAGCCAGCAGAACGGAGTTCAGAAAACAGAGGCTCACACGTATGACTGTCCATGTGCCCTAAGTCACTTCAGTTGTGTCCAACTCCATGCAACCCTACAGACTGGAGCTCACCAGGCTCCTTTGTCCATTGAATTCTCCAGGAGAGAATATTGGCATCTGTTGCCACGCCGTCCTCCAGGGGATCTTCCCGACCCAGGGATCAAACCTTCATCTCTTAGGTCTCCTGTATTGGCAGGCGGGTTCTTTACCTCCAGCACCACCTGGAAAGCTTACAATAAACATTCATTTGCAACGCATGGAGGAAAAATGATCCACCCATACTGCAGGGTCAAGATGGGTGTCTGGATTAAGAAGAAGCAAAGGTCACCCCAACCTCCACCATACATAAAAGTCAATCCCAAATGGGAACAGAGGCCTAAATTGTGAAAGTTAAACAATGAAGCCTCTAGACAATAACAAGAGAGGATAGCCTCACAGCCAAAGGATAGACAAGATTTTCTTAACAGGATGCAAAAATCATAAAGGAAAAGATTGATAAGTTGGACTTCATTAAATTTGAGAATCTCCACAATTAAGAATAAAAATTTAAGAAACCCAATGTAGAAAATCATATTTCAAAGGAAATAATTTCTATGATGATTCAATCTTATATCATCATTAGCATCCACTGAAATGTAGTTAACTTGAAAAAATTTGAAAATTTCTGATCAATAACAAAAATTTCTGTTTAGTTCATCTCTGTTTCGTAAAGAAAATAAGAAGGCAAGCCTGAAAAATTCATATCCATGGTATATCAAGAACTGGAATTCATTAAGAAAAAGTCAACAACTGCACAGAAAAAGGGCAAAAGTCTTAAATGGGAAAAAAGTGTTCAGATAAGGACTTCCCTAGTGGTTCGGTGGTAAAAATATCTATATATGCTTGCCAGTGCAGAAAAACACGGGTTCAAACCCTGATCAGGGCGGATTCCACATGCCGTGGAGCAACTAGGCCTGTGCACCGCAACTGCTGCTGCTGCTAAGTCGCTTCAGGCGTGTCTGACTCTGTGCAACCCCATAGACAGCAGCCCACCAGGCTCCCCCGTCCCTGGGATTCTCCAGGCAAGAACACTGGAGTGGGTTGCCATTTCCTTCTCCAGTGCATGAAAGTGAAAAGTGAAAGTGAAGTCACTCAGTTGTGCCTGACTCCTAGCGACCCCACTGACTGCAGCCCACCAGGCTCTGCCATCCCTGGGATTCTCCAGGCAAGAACACTGGAGTCGGTTGCCATTTCCTTCTCCTGCTGAAGCCCAAACGCCCTAGAGCCTGTGGTCCACAACAAGAGAAGCCACCACAGGAAGAAGCCTGCACACAGCTACTAGAGGAAGTCCTCGCAGCAATGAAGACCCAGCACAGCTTATAAATAAATAGAGTATTCAAATAAATACCAATCAAGTAAATGCACATTAAAATCATAATTATAGACTGCTAGAGACCTGTCAGAACAATTTTTTAAATAAGGTAATATCAAGTTTTGGCATGTTTGTGGAGCAATTAATGGCCATGACAGCCTGGGCTGTCCATCAGTGCCCAAATCACAGGGGTCAAGAATTACTCAAGCTGATGAAAATGAAAATGTGATTTAGGATGAGATAGCAGCTCCCACATTTAGAAAAAGACACTATAGGCTAGTGGCTCAGAGCCTGAGCTCTGGAGTTTGCCGTCTGAGTTCAAATCCTGCCTCTAGGTATATGAGATCAACCTGTTTGAGATCTCAGAGCTGTTTGATGCCTCTGAGGTCATGAGATCAGCACAGTGTATGTGATTATCACATTGCTGGATAGGAGAGAACTGGGTTCTAGAAACACAGGTATGCTCAACAGAAAAATATTCTTTCATCTGTCCACTTGTGTGCACCAGCATTGTAGGAGAGGGGATTCCGTTAATTGCTCCACAAACATGCCAAAACTTGATATCATCTTATCTAAAAAATTGTTCTGATGGGACTCCCTGGACTCCAGCAGAGAGATCCACGAAACCAGGTGGTCCTTCCTCTGTGGGGGCAGACACCCAGCCATGAAACCCTTGGCTCCAGAGAACCCTCTCCCACCCTCTCCTGGACTAAGCCCTCCCCTGTCCCCAGCAGGCCTGTCCTCACCCCCTCGAGTGACAGACTGCCAGTTTCCTGAGGGTAAGCCATCCCAGCAACAGCCTCCAGCCCAAGTTAGAGATGCGTGTGTCCTTTTGGATATATATTTCCATTTCTAACTTCTGCAGAGGCCTTAGCGGAGTCTCACAATTGTTACATTTCACTTTCTTTTTTAAAATACAACACATACACACACATATACTCACATATGGATGGCCAGATACTTAACAACTGTTGCCAAGATTCTAGATTTTGCTCTAGTCATCTCCCAGCTGAACTGCTGTAATTTGTTTTTGACTGATCTTCCTTCATCTATCATGCCATTTGTCCTCTTCAAAATGTGACCTCATATTTAGGCTGACCCTTCCCAGGTCTCTCAATTACCACAATAATGCTAATTATACCACTTCTGACTCACCTGTTGGGGTTAGATGCCACTTCCCAGTGTCCCATTGTAAAAGACTTCTCATAACAGTTCCTTGGAGATAAGCCTCCACCAACTACTTCAATATTCCCCAAGCTCCAGTGTCATTCGGTTATTGATGATGGCATCCAGTCTCCCTGTGCAGTGGTTCCATAATCAAGTCTTCAAACCACTAACCTCCCCCCTTCCCCATAGATACATCAGCCACGCTCTTTCTGCTGTCACCAGAGATATTCTCTGTGTGTTCAGAGTCCCCTGGACTGCCGGTTGTTTCAGCAATAAGTTAAGCTTGAAAGCAAGATCCATGGCTGAAAATATTGCTCAACAAAGCCATAAATCATATCATTTTACATCACTGCCCCGATCCCATACCCCACACTGCCAGACTCCTTGCAGATTCACGGATCCTGTCTCTAAGGCACGTTCCAAGGAAAGACAAGAGACCTCTTAGCCTTTTGTTTTGTTTTACCAAAGAGATTTAATGTTTCGCTTTACAGAGCCAACACTTCCTTGTGTGTGTTCAGCACGAGTTCCCGCCTGCCCTCATTTCTGGTGACCAAATGTAAACAGCTCACCAGAAGGACAACAGGAAAGTGTTAGTTTGTTAAGACTGCCCTAACCAACTGCACAACCTTGCTGGCTTAAGACAACAGAAACTGGGACTTTCTGGGCTGTCCAGTGGTTAAGACACCACCCTCAGATGCACGGGGCGCAGGTTGGATCCTTGGTCGGGGACCTAAGATCCCACATGCCTTGTGGCAAAAAAAAAAAAAACACACACACACACAACACAGAAGCAATATTTTGACAAATTCAATAAAGACTTTAAAGATGGTCCACATTAAAAAAAAAAAAAAAAAAA